>JAOVYW010016895.1:0-35372 GCA_025775045.1 Hiodon tergisus | reverse complement strand
ATGAACCCCCCCCCCCCCCCCGTTTTTTTATGTGTGTATGTTTTTTAGCAATAATGTAGCAACTCAGAAGTACAGTACTGTTTTAGCTACTTTTTTTATTATACCAAGACATACGTAATATGTAACTGCAGCTACAGGAAGGTCGCAGGTGTTTCACTGGCGACACCCACCACACTGATCTACAATCAGTCTCTGCGAAGGCGCACATTGGGGAATAGCAGAAATGGGGCGCGATGTGGCCCGGTATAATTGGTTTGTGTTTTATTAAAATCGTATTCCTCAATTGTGTTTTTTTGACCGGTCGCAAGTTGCTTCACTTCCTTTTCCATTTTTAAATCTAGAGATGAGCTAATTAAACTCCGAGTTTGGTTTGTAGGTGGGGTATTTCTGGGCGGGTGTTCATTTTTCCTTAAAATTGTAAAATTATTAGGCTTTATCTATACCAGGTCGCCGCGCAGTCGGCCAATTGTAAATCAACTTGTGATGGTCAATGTACGCGAAAAGGGACAGCCAAAAAAGTCTAATTTCCTGTAAATGTTTTCTCTATAAAAAAGTTTTGGAGATTAGGCAATCAAAGAGGTAACACCTGGTCATTGCTAAAAAACACAAGTCTGGGAGCATGAAACGCGTTTGTTTTTACCCAGTCACGCAAGCTATGTCGCCGCCGAAAGATAACTAATTCACGCATTTAAAAAAGCGGTATGTGTAATGAAAGACTCATAACGGCCGACTTCAGTTAACAGGAGAGGGGGACGCGCAAATTTGTAGGAGAGGATTTAAAACGACTTCGCTGCGAGTACAACTTTTTCATTACGATTCTATATTATGATTTGAAATCAATTAATTAATCAAATTTTTTTATAGCGCATTTTTACAAATTGAACGAAACATTGATTCTTCTTCTTCACCTGTATATTGAACTCTGATTACTATCACAATGCTACATATAGTGACACTCCTTAGTGCCTACAGTCAACATTGTATCTCTAAACCATTAATTTTCAAATCACCGACAAACATAATTCTAGTTATTTGCCTTTATCTTCTTGGATGTTTTATGTATGGGCTTTGAAAGCAATTCGATAAATATAATGTGTCTGATGGCATTCTTGTTTTATTTTAAGTAAGGGTTTTACAGATTTATGAAGGCATGTTAGAGATTGACATTCATCTCTGCTGAGGAGGTTCTAATCAGTGGATTTGCATGTCAGCGCAAATGTCACAGGAAAATGAACATTCTTTTAAAAGGAAATGACAACATTATCCTGCTATGGCCAAATCGTTAAATTTTGTGTTGACATAATAGTCTGTGTTTTATAATGATCTTAATAGATCATTCAAATTCAAACAGGCCTTTTTAAAAATGTCCGTGATTTTGTTTCTTCTGAAGTACAGAATGTGTTCACATCCTTTGAGTTAATATGAATTAATCAAACCAAGTGGAAACCAAAAGTGCAAGCCGGTTTCTTTGCACGCACTGCAGCATAAAGACACCCTATGCATCTCCATGCCAGCAGCCTGGTTGGCCGCTCTCGTTGAATAGTAATTGCGTTTATGTAGCTCTACAGATGTACGATCCGGAATCCCCTCCATGGGTCGTGCCGAGTCGTCTGTCTCGGAGAACCTGCTGAATGCAATTTGTTTGTGAAGAGAGGGGTAGGTTAATGGAGAGTTAATGAGTGGTAAATTCCATTACAGCCCAAGGAGGGAAGGAGGCGGCAGGCGAGGGCAGATTAACAGTGGCTGGCAGGCTGCGTTTGTACCTCATCGGAGTGGTTGTGTATCTACCTGAAGCAGTTGAATCAGAGGAGATCTGTAGAAAAGTACACAATTCAGATATTACAGAGGTGTGTGTGGTATGGTGGTGTGTGTGTTTGCATGTGTGGTTGCTTTGATCTTTCCAGACAGGCAACAGTAATGTCTCTGTGACACGTCCTTATCTTCCAGTGTCTACACAACCCCCTCACCCGCTCCTGTAGGTGACAGGCACCCAGCAGTACTGAGGAGAATCACTTCTGTAACTGCCTGTCCCGCTAGCCCTCTCTTTTAACCTGATTCCTCCCCTGATCATTGGAGATGCCTCACACATCCTGAATGTTACACGGCAGACTGTTCAATTTCATAGTAGCTGAAAAACCTTTTCCGTAGAGTTATTTTTATATTCTTGCCTGGTGTCAGTTTCTCTTTGTAGATGACTTCAAACAATCATGGGAGGTAGAGCGTTTTGTTACAGGGCCTACCAATCTTTGGAGAGGTCCCATCTGTCTTAGATTTTAAATGTATGTTGAGGACTCCTTCTTAGTCTTGGACTCAGTTTGTCTCACGCACACCATGGCACATTTTCCGAGCATCCATCCTGGACACTGAGCCCTTGAGGACCACTAGAAAAGTCTTCTTGTACCTAATCATAACGCTTACATAATTATTTTTATCTTGACAGGATAGTGGCGCAGTTAATGCCACATAGCTCCGCTGGCCGAATGGCCTATCTGTTCAACTTTTGGTTGTTAATCCTGTGAACACCTGGGTTTTCCCAAGACACCTGGATTTCCATCAGGCAGAAGAAAAATCTAGTCACATTTAATTTGGCTGCGTAATCCAGATTTATGTTAGAACAAGTGTGCTTTCTGATAACGTGACTTGCCCATGGATCTATATATTAAGTCTGCAGTGTACGCGTTGTCAAACAGCCTGAAAGCATTCTGCTTTCAAATGGTTGGACGCTATGCTGGGTCAAAATTTGACTTGACCTCCTTCACTTTCAGAACTGTGCCGCAGATCGACTCGTTGATATTCAGCCCGAGTTACAGTTTGAATCCCGGCGCCATCTGTGGAAAATGTGATGCTGTCATCCACGATCGTTTTCCTGCCCATGAGCTGTAAACGGCACTGGGTAAAGGAGCGATTCACCCTGTCACCAGGATGTCAAACTTTCCTGAATTAAGGACTGTCACACACCTCTCAGCAATGCATACAGAGCTGTTTTGATCCTGCATGTTTGATTAAACATACACACACAGTTGCATACTTTATTTATGCTACTGCATACCACACACCAACATGAACACAGGCCTCTAACTTGTTTAGTTACATAACTAATCATGAGGCAGATATTACTGCTGTTTTCACGACTGCCACAATGAAGAAAGTATGTGATGTTTAAATACATCTGTATAAAACTGAGAGTAAATCTTGTTGAGAGAATCATAAAGTGGGAGGAACTGATAGCTGATGAACACTGAATGTGAGGGAGCAAAAACCAAAAACAGAACAGACAGGGGGAGCAGACTCCATTTAACCTCCAGCAACCTCACAACATCCATAACATTCAAGACTTTAAGTGCACTGCATGTTGTATTCTTAATTCTCTCTTGTATTCTCTCTAAAAAAAATAAAATTATATATATATTCATCTAATAATAGTTAGGAACTGCCTTTGACTGACTGTGACTGCAGTAATAAGATTCTTATTAGTGAAAATCTGTGCACGCTGCTATTGGTCATCATAGGTGTCCATTTTCCAGAGACACCTGTTACACTGAAATGTTGTGTTGTGTGGTCTTCACACTCGACGGTGTCTGCGCTGTGTATGTGTAGTGTTTTCCTCATTCAGCCTTATCTCTCCTCTTTGTGCCTGACGGTCGGTCCCTGGGACGAGCGTCCAGGGCGCAAGTGTTGGCTGAGAGACACGTGATGCTCCCGGCGCCTCTTGCTAAAATAGCCCATTATCAACGGCGCCGCCCTAGCAGCTGGGTCTCCTTGCCGGGCCTGGCGCCGTGGTCAAGTGCAGGATTTGAGCGGCCTGGTTTGGGGAGCTAATGGCATGAGGTGGGAGGGGGGCGATGGATGGATAGAGGCTTCTGGGAGTGCTTAGAGCACAAGCTGGACCAAGAGCACAGCAAGAATCTGTTCAGATCATGATATCCCCACAAGCGGTTTCACTACTAAATGCATTACAAACACACAGACTGAGTTAGCTCTATAGTGTGTCATTGAGAATGAGAATTTCTGTTGCATCTACACAGCAGATGGCATTTTGCAGTGTTTTATTTTATTTTTTAAATGATTTCACTGGCTCCCCTGCTGTGTTTATTTCCTAGCACCATCCATGGCATAAAGACGACCCGCTGGCCTTATATTGGCTTATAATTTTCATACACATTCATAGATGTGGGATGGTGTTTTAATGCTTCTCTGTGCTCTGATAAAGCAGTGCACGGTCCCCCTTCCTTTGTTGCATCGACCCTGGTTCTCCAGTGACCGGCCAGCTGTCTCGTCTGTGCCTAGTCAATAGGCATTAACAGCTGTACGGGGACAGTGAAAACCCTGGGCAGATGTGTAAATCGCCCTCTCAACTGGCATCCTCCTAGATCCGTCGTGTACGTTTACTTATTTATTCAAAGCGCTTCAGAATTCAAATACTTTAATCTTAAGGATAACAGCTTCTTAATGGAACTAATTGGAACTTTTAAAATGATCTACCCATACCGTGCTTTATCAAATTAGATTATCTGCAGAATTCCAGAAGAAAAACAGGCAGTTCTGTCTGACGGTGTGAGATGCTGCCCCACTGTTAGCGTTTCAGGACAGAAACGACAGCTCTGCTGTGAGTGACTCCCGTGCATTGTAGAATTCCACAGCAAATCCAGATTTGGATAATTGTATTAATTATATACAGTATTTTGTTTTATAGTACGATTTTCTTTTTGTCTTTGAAGACGATGGTAAAATAAATTAAAAAAGCTAAGAACCATAACACTGGAAAGGGGGATTAAAACTGAGAGCGGTTTCCCACTGGCTTTGCTTACATTTTCATGACACATCCAGACAGGAGAGTCCAAGGGGTCACAAAAAAAAAAACCCACTCAGCTAGAATGAATGCTTTTTATCTTTGTTTCTGCTACTGAAACCTTAATGTGCCCTAGGTTTGCAGTTACACAACTTTCCTCCAGTCACAGGCCCTGTCTGGGGCTGGTACTGGCTCTGGCCCTCCCTGGCCCTCCCTGGCCCTCCTCGAGCTGAGCACGCTCAGGGAAGACCTTGCTAGGCTCCACTGTGAGCCCAACTCCTGATGGGAGGGCCTTCTTGCATCACACCCACTGCTAAGTGTACTGAAAATTCAGCATTTTGAGCTCCCGGAGACAGGGCTGGCTATTTAAGTCTCTTCTGGGACACGAAACGTTTCCCTGCTGTTCAAGGACAAGCCCTACTCGTGCATTATCTTGTTGAGGAAACAGCCTTTGAACAATGTGCGATGTGTTGCACATGCAAATAAGCATCTGAAGCGTAAGTGTGGTCCTTTTTTCCACCAGCCGCCAAAAGGGTTTGCTTCTGTCGTGGTCTGTGTTGAGTGACAATCGGGGAGAAGCCACTTCCCCGACGTTCTGGCGGAGCTGTGACTCTGCGACAGGGACCTGTGAAAGCGCAGCCACGCAGCTGTCCGCTTCCTGTCCGCTCTCCCGAACACGACGCCTATGATGTGCGGCTCCTGTGCTCTCCACAGATGGAAATTCTGCGGTACTCATTAAGATGGAGGGAGATAGCAGAAAAATTGAAAATGGGAAAATAAAAGGAGAGTGCCCGCGAGAGAGAGAGAGAGAGAGAGAGAGAGAGAGAGAGAGAGAGAGAGATGCGGATTGAGATAACGCTTTTCCCCCACTTGGATTTGTTCTGCTTCGTTGTTTTGGCATTTTCAGACACTCAAATCAGCTCTTTTCTTTTCTCTCTCTCTCTCTCTCTCTCTCTTTCTTTCTTTTGGGGACTTGCGAGCTGCGTTTTTGCGATAGAGGAACACGGGTGTCCTTGAACAGGTTATTATTTTTTACTTAAAGCACTAGAAGTGTCTTTCTAGCTTATTTGTTGAGCTTTTTCTCCTGTTTTTCCTTCACCTAACCATGTGGATGCCATGCAATCAGTTGCATCAGTAAACAGTCCACTGCAAATTGGAATGACACAAAAGACAGCTCTGCCCTTAAATGTAAAAAAAAAAAAAAGGTGCATGACTGCTCTTTTGTTGTAGGTAAGAGGATGCCAAACACATGCTAAGCTACAGGTGCATGTCCACATCCAGTTCTAAACTATCAGGTTTAAAATGCACACTTTCCCTAGTTTTTTTAACTTGCCGGGAATTTAAGGTTGTGGATTGTCTTGCCTTAACTGCCAGTCAGGGATTTCTGGGAACTGCAGTCCTGGATTCAGTACGACTCTGAGCTGGACTTGCTCTGTAGTCATTCTCCAGACTAACTGTCCCAAGACCCTTGATGTGAGCAATGTTCACTAATCAGTCAGCTGACCTTTCTAAACCACTGAATTTGAACTTTACTTTACCACTGGCTCATGATGACTCTGGTACTTTTCAGGTGAGCTTCCCCATAGTACCCTGTAATTTGCAAATATAAGTCAATCTTGAAATAAATAATTAACTTCACTTTTAACAGCACTCTCATTGCTGTCGCCACATCCATGATGTCTTACCAGGCTAGCAGTCTTTTCCACGGCTACGGATAAACGCTAACGGAAAGAAATCCGTGGCATTTTGCAGCAATTTGATCAATGCTTGTGGTGCTTCAGATTGTGAATGAAACGTTTAAAAAAAAAATGCTTTTGTGCCACGATCGCTTCTCAAGTCCCATGAAGTGGATAACAGCCTAGCCTTACATATCGATGTCCAATTCAGTAAGGGCGCTGGCACAAATGCGTGGTAAATGCATGTCATGTTAGTTAAGGGTCTGTTCCTGAAACATGGTGGAACAGACAGTGATGTGTTTTTTTTCTTCTTCCTCTATCATTGCCATGAATGCCAATGCAGCCAGGACCTGGAGTTAAAATGCTGGTCTGTGCAACCTGCCCATATGGTCTTTGGCTGAGCAAACCTAGCCTCTTGTTTCTGAAACAAAACAAAGGAGTCCAATTAGCTTCAAGTCCCAATCAAAGCGGCTCAGCTGCCTGCTAGCATATGTTGCGGACATAAATTATGCATGTTGTATTATTAAACACGGTAGCTTTGTGCCTCCCCTGCTCTTGCATTTGCATAAATCTGAGAGGACTTCCCAGCAGGGTTTCCATCCAGAGCTGTGGATGTTAGGTTAGGAAGTCATCAGCAAGCTTCTTTCTGGAGAGTTATGGGCCTTACAAAAGGGAAACTTGGGAGTGCTGCTCTGGCCGGATGAACCCCCTTCTGCGATTAGCCCGCGTGTTGTTGACGTACAATTGAAGAGGCAGAGCGTAGCCTCAGTGTCAACTGTGTCATTATAGCTCTTGTGCTTCCTCACAATCGTGCAGTCCCTGGCGCTGCAGTGGTGGACGGCACTAGCGAGAATCTCTGGGGGGGGGGGAAAGGGTCATCACCTGACCCTGAAGCCTGCTCCACTACGCTCATAGTAGCAGGAGCCTAACGGAGCCTAAAGAGCTAACACAATGTTGACCCACTGGCTCAGTGTATAATCAGTTCTTGCCACTGATGACCGGATTCTTTTTTACTTGTCTGCTGACTGCACTACAGAGAACCCAGTGCTGCATCATGTTATCAAGTCCACATCAATCACAGGGGATTTAACTGGCTAATGAGCATTTTGATTTCATGTGGCCTCTGGGTTGGTAGCGTAACTTGAAAAAAGGCCAGATGAGATAATTCTTTTCAATCCTGGAGCAGTCCAACTGTTGATGACAGGCCTATCCAATGCTAATATCCCTCAGATCGGTAAAGACTGTCATTTCTGATTAGCATTATGCGTGCTGAACTCTGAGTGTACTGTGCCAATAGGCAGACGTTTAGTCGATGTAACCTCCTCAAGGCTAATTATTCTGCAGGCTGACCTATCAGGGCACTCCATTCTTCTGTGTATGTTCATGCTCATTAATGTCTGCTCTTTGCTGCGCTGCTTGCTCACGTCAAGTTTTGATTCTCTCGCGGGGAGTGAAGGGTTGGCTGCAGTGTTTGCTCTCCAGCCTGATACACAGGTTTCCTTTGTGTGGACAGGGAAATAGAAGATCCCCCCCCTTCAAGGTGTTACATTTTACTCTTCCTGACAGCTGCCTGGGGAGTTGCTATGCTACAAAACACCAGGTTAAGGCATGCGTGGAGACGTGACTGTACAGAAACCGTGCACTCTTATTGGGGTGTTAAACTCAACTTAAAGTGCGTTTCTATACTAAACCCTCCGAAGAATCCCTTCATGATATGAATTCAAATGGGCTTGGTTAACTTATGCTTTAACAGGTGCTGGTTGCACTGTGGTTTGGTGGGTAAGACCCTGAATTTCTGAATCTCGTTTGTTTGGAATCCCTGGGGAGACATAGCTGTTGTAAACTTGAGCATGGTACGTGACCTAATTTACTTCCATGCAGATCTATTGGCTTATGTAGTATTCAGTTTTAGGCCTTGGCTTATGTTTGCTGCTCTGCATAAGAATTTAAGAACTAGCTAAGCGATTGAACAACTCGGCCAATGTTAAAACGCTGTGTAGCGCACATGCTAGCTGATGCCCTTGCTGATGGTTCAGTTTCAATGCCACAAATGGGAATCCTTTCAGTTAGGATGGTTTTATCTGCTGCTCACAAGGCAAAGGCCAAATGGGACTTGTTTTGCCTTAAAACCCCAATTACGCACAACAATGCAGGGAACTAAAGCAAAAATATGAAAAGTAAAATGAAAACCATTAAGCTGAGAAGCTTACGAGGAATTCATTTGGTTATAAAATTGAACTCGCTTTACAGGACAGAGAGATTAACTTGGTCTGGCCTAATCGTATTGGAAAATGCTTGGACAAAGCCAAGTGCGGAGCACAAAATATATACACGCACACACATGTTTCAAAAGTGGGCAAATAAATCAAAATGCTTCCTGGAGTTAATTGCACTACGGGGCAGCTAGCAGCATTGGGCACTTTGAATCCGACAAGCACTTGGGTCAAACATGGGTAATCCTTAGTGTGACTCCCAATACCTTAAACCTCAGACTTATATCAGGTGATTGAGCTCTGTCGGCAAGTTGGTCCCTCCAGGGGTATTTCCTCGTGTCAAGGTTGTTGCTGACACCTGTTTAGCCCTCCACCCTCTCCCTCGTCCCTCCAAGATGGTGTTCTGCCTCACCCGAAGACAACCGAGCAGGAAAAATGAGATGAGGGATGTGACAAGTTCGGTAGGATTCATGGGCGAAAATAAATATAATAATATAAATGTATATTTTTTTTAAATGCAGAAACAGAAGTAAATAAGAAGTTAATCCTCTGTTGGAGCTTCAGTAAGTGGTATGAAGTGAAGAATGTATCTTGTTAAGCCTATCGGAGAGAACTGTGTTGACTTATTGCTGTGACTCGTCTTGTCATTACTGACATCTATTCACATGCTTTCCTTTGACTCCTACTGTTGGTGGTAAATTTGATAAAAAGCATTTGTTCACTCTTAAAACCCCAATGCCTTTCATCAATGACAGCCAAAATCAAGCTGGTAAGGTGGTTAATTGTGAGCGACCATTGATTTCTGTAGCTGTGTTGGTCGTGTATGTCGGGAAAGAGGAAAAGCACCTAAATAATTCAGAGACATTAGAAAGTCTAGTAATCCCTTGTCACGGTTGTGCTACAGTGTTTAGTATGGGAGAAGCAGGGAGTGTTGCACCTGACCGGCCTTTCGCGGTGGTGTTTAATGGACCTTCAGAAGCCACATCTTCAATTGTCTGTGGGTATGGGGGGGTTCTGCACCTTTAACTCACAATGGTGACCATCAACTGTTTTAAGATCGACGAGCCCTATGCTGGATGTCAGGAGTCATGCTTGGAAGTAGGAGCACATCGAAGAGTTACTTGTTGCGTTTTTTTTTCAGGAAGCAGAACAAATTAAATACTGGTTTGGAGAGTAGCCAGTCGAGGTATTAGTCAGAGATCACTGGCAAACACTGGAATAGAATGTGCTGGTGTTCATTTGGCAGTTTAAATAACCCTTCAACCTACCTAAAGATGAAAGGTCCTGGAGGACTTATAGAAGATAGTCAGTCAAAGTTGGATGTACAGTAGATAATAAACAACGTCTCTAATCTAATAATGCATCAGTTTCAGCCGTTCCGTAATTTTGTGTTGAGACAGACGCATAGATATGATGTCTGTGCAGTGTTCTAGGGCTTTTTCCCATGTTGTACCCATGAGTTGGAAGCAGGACTTTTTGGTTGACAGATGAGGTGTGCTCCGCATCAAAATTCATGGCGGTGCACACACGGCTTGTATGAGGGAAGGTCACGGAGCGTTTCACAGGCTCTAACTCCCAAGGTTGAATCCGCACTTCGACGTGAAATCCCGCCAGCCCTGCTTTCTCTTCCCGCAGTTCTCGAGTAACTCGGACTGAAAGAAAACGCCTAGCATGACAGCCAAGTCACTGCTAATCCGTCAGCTCGCCGCTCCGTCTCCCTCACTGTCCTGACCGCCCTCCGGCGCAAGCTCTTTGGAGACGGAGAAAACAGCCGATCCATAAAGACAACATTTAATCTGGCGGGGGCGGGTGGTGGCTGGGGTGGGACTCTCTCTGGATCTCTCACTCGTGCTTGTTCCACACAGAGCTTTCAATTTGTTTGTTTATTCGCTCATTATTTCCCAGCGCTACTTCGCCGGCCCCCCGTGGAGTCGGGACAAATTGAGCGTGCCTGCCTAGTGATTTCTTGTCGTGACCATTCCCTGAATGACCGGGACGTCGCCCTGGGGAAGTTTTCTACCCCCGGGCGAACTCGATTGATTTCCGATCCGCCCGTTCCAACCCTGCGTATCTGGCAATTGCGCTGGTTCAGACCTTTTCAGTGGAGAGCGAGGGTCACGTGGAGGTAACATTGCACAGTGAAGTTCTCTGAGGAGCTGTGGTCGGAGGCCGGATACCAACCATCGCTCACCGTGAGAGCTCTTCCGGGGCCGAAATCCATTCAGAATTAGAGGCCTGACTCCGCTCTCACTCGACTCCCAGACAGACAGATGCAGGTCAATTTTGGCGGAGCAACTTTTAAAAGCTCCCCATCTGAGAATTTTGGAGATGTGTATGGGTTGAAATACCAAATTCTTAGTTTTCCATTGACAATTGTGTTTTGAAACGCACTCAGAATTACAGCTTCAAAGTATGAAATTTCGTTCTTGTAGAGATACATTCATTATTTTCTTTTGTGCCCATAAAGAAGCATTGTTTTGCTTAGTAATGTGCATTGTATATATGTGTGCCAAAGAAACTGATAAAGCCCCCTGTTGTGTTGTCTTTTTTCAGTCTATTTCTACAACCACAGCCAGGAATTAAACTCCTATCACTCCTTTTTAAAAACTTCTGGGCTGTCTATCTTTCAGCACAGCTTGGCCAGATCCACTTAATCTCCCGAGTTTGTTGGGCAAAGTCGTTCTTGTGTCACGAACTCCCCTTCTGCTCAGCGAAACGGAAAACGCGCCGAGGCTCAGATTAAAACCTGCTCGGGCTTGTTTTCAACCAGTCAGCCTGTTCCCCCGCCGGATGAGAAAACTCTGCAGCCCGAGAGGATTGGGCCTATGTCGACCAGAGGGGATGACACTTTTTATTTTTGTCATTAAACCTCGAGCGTTTACGCCCCGTCGAAGCGTCCTCTTTTCCTCCGCCACCGACATTATATTTATTAGCGAAAGCAGTCTCGTAATCTGATTAGGAAATCTCATTTTTAGTTGGACTAATCGACATAATAAAGGGCTTTCCAAGCTTCCATTCCCATTAGGAGATTAGCATCAGGGGCCCGCTCTGAAGTGAGCATCACGCGGAGCGGCCACGGAGAGCTCTGGCCTTAGCTGCTGGACCTACGCAGACACAGGGCGTTCAGACTGCGGGGCGCTCAGACTGCGGGGCGTTCAGACTGCGTGGCGTTCAGACTGCGGGGCGCTCAGACTGCGGGGCGTTCAGACTGCGGGGCGCTCAGACTGCGGGGCGTTCAGACTGCGCGGCGTTCAGACTGCGGGCCGCTCAAACTGCGGGGCGTTCAGACTGCGGGGCGCTCAGACTGCGGGGCGTTCAGACTGCGCGGCGTTCAGACTGCGCGGCGTTCAGACTGCGGGCTAACTGCGTTAGCTTTTTTTGGTCCAATCTTTTTGTGGATTAATAGATAGTATATAGAAGGAGTGATGTGCAAGGTTATCAGATGTGCAACCTTGGGTGTTGTAAAAGTTATTGTCCCGACCCAATAAAGGGGACAATTAGGGTCACCTGTTTAAGTACGTTGGGTTACTAAAAGGCCTGACTTGGGCCCTTATCATCAGAGTACAGTTGTCAGCATACAGATTCCTGAGGCCCATCATGCCATGATCAAAAGAAATGTGGGCCTGGAAAAAGAAGTTGTTTGATGCCATTTCCCTCCATCCGTCTGTAAGCTGAAGCTTAATGCGGCTAGCACGAGCAATCACAATCCTGTTGGGTTCTATTTTGGGAACCAGATTCCGTAAGGTGAATGGAGAAGAAAAAAAACATGACTGAGGATAAAATATAAATATTTTATATATATATATATAAAACCAGCTAGCAAGTACAGAAACGACATATCGGGAATGGCACTCAGGATGAAATATTGTGTGGCGAGGTGTGAGGAAATTAAATGATTTCATTTGACTCTGGCTGCATGATTATCATCACATGCGTTGGCGCATTGCGTTATGCATTTAGTCTGGCAGTGATGGAGCTGGAGGCCGGGCAGTCTCAAGGAATCCCACTGTGGTGAGCGTGTGAAACTGGTGCTAAACACCATGCGCTCGCTCGCAAGGCGGTGGGGATGGGGTTCTCGGCGAATTTTGGCAATTTGCCACCCCTACTGAAGGGTGAGGGTGACTGGAACCAAACAGTATAAGAATATAAGTATTGCATCCCGGCCATTTCTAGCTGTCAAGGAATTTCAGACTCACGGGTGTCTAAGAAAGCTGAATAAAGACACCTTTTTTTTACGACAGCTGTGAAACATCCTGGCGCTTCTGTGAACACTGTCAAGGCTCCAGACACAGTCATAGACCATTATCGCTGACCCCTGAAGTAATAAAAGCACCCAGTTATGTGTAGATGAATCGGGTGAGAGGTTGGCCTTCAGTGGTGGGTCAATGCACTCAACGGAGTGCTTTTCCAAGATTTTCTTCTCATCACATAGCCCCCCCCCCCCCATAACCATTTTTTATTGGAGTAATTGCAAAAGTTTAGAAGTGCAAATGTTGCAGGTTACAACAAAGGTGGCAGGAAAGCCTTGAAGTGGAGCAAATTTTCTATCTGCATCAAAAGTTGCTGAAACTAGACTGTGTGGGATGAATTTCAAAATGAGTTTCAGGAATATCTCTCCTAGGGTTGCCTCCTGTCCAGTTATGACCCAAACATTCCAGTTTTCAGTTTCTGTTTATGGTTGCCCAACATCCATTTGCATGCATATATTGAAGTAAAATCTACATGAAGTCCTTATGTTCCATGCTGTATGTGAAATAGAGTGATTCTGTTCTTTACAGGAATAGTTTGACAGCATTAAAGACCCAACCGGTAGCGCTGTGTTTGCCACAACTCTTGCACGGTACTCTCCCGAGGAGCTCAGTCGGTAAAGGCGCTCGCCCGAGTGCAGACTGAGCCCTGTGAGCTGGAGTTCACCGGCTCCAATCCAGTATATGTCATTCGCCAGTTTTTAACAAGAGAGCGGCAAACAACTGGCAGAGTGGCCAACCAGGCTGGCGTAGGTCTTTTTCGGCTCGTCACTGTCAAGTGTCTCCTATAGGATTCCCAGAGGGCCTTTAGGCAGGAAATACCATTGGGAGGAGCGTGGCTCTCCTCCAATTGGCGTTGAGGCTCTAGTGCGTGTGTGTTGAGAAGAGTCAGGTGATCCATTGACGACTTGGATAAGTCTAATCCTGCTTTCTCACCCTCCCCGTGTGGCCGCAGGGTCCGTTTGCAGAACTGACGTTTTCAAATTGTGATGGAAATACAAAAGCAATTGCCGATTTAAAATGAATATTTAAAAAAATGATCTGTTCACCATAAATCAAACGAAAACAACCAGCGTACTCGCTATTTTTTTAGTGACGAAAAGTAAACAGGAGGAGGAACACATCATAGTTTCTGTTTGGTTGGTTTACCACAGTTTTGTACACAAGTAAGATTTATACGTTGGACCTGCAGAGCCTGTCGCTCCTCATACGTTACCATAGTGACGCAAACTATAAAGCTGGCTTTTCCTTAGAGGATTTTTGCCTAGGTACGTCTTATCTTATTACAAGGGGGGTGAAAAAAAAATCTATTATAAGAAAAGTTTTTTATGTTAAAAGCAATCTATTCTAATCTAATGCACTGTTCATTAATAAACCTTGATTGATTGTGTTAACATCAAATATTATTTAGCATGCGCTTCAGAATGTAATTAAGGTCTTCCTAACAAACCCTTTTGAGCTGCGCTTTGGATGCACAGAAAGTGTCCCCGTGCCGATATATGCAATTTAATCCGTTTTAAAAGCAATGAGTAAGCAAACTAAAATCACAGGCTACTGTGTCATGTACAAACTAGATGGCTATCATTGTTTACTGATGGATGGGTTTACTGATAAATGTACATGGGCTTCCAACTAATTGGCTTGCTACAAAGTTCTGCTGACCTACTGAAAACTGACCAATTGTGGTCTAGGCTTTTGTGAAAGCTAATAGGTTGGTTAAACCCAGCCACATAACATTATGTTCCCAAGTGCTGTCTGTTTATTTTTTTTTGTGCATTCATGAATACATTTCAACCAGCCTCACTGAAAATGAAAAGTGACAATACAGTCCCTTGGGGTTTTTGGTCTACAGCTAAATTGCTGTAGAACCCAGTCTCACATTTCTGATCCATGTTTTTTTTGTTTTGTTTTTTGGCTTCAAAGTTAATCATGCACTGAAGTGTCTGACATCAAGGGAGCAATACGCCATCACAAGAAATTCTCTATATGTCTATTAAAGAGACACCAAGGGCACTTGGTGAAGCGGTGAATTTGATTTCCGACCAGATTCAAACCTGTGGAAAATTTCCCTTCTCAGCCTGAAGCTACGCTCACCTTTGAAGACATGTATGAGATTTCAAGTATCTTCAAAATGGGAATATACCATGAGTTAAATGAGCAATGCCGATCGGAAGAAGCCTTCCCTAATCGCGACAAAAAGTGAAACGCCTCATAATTGCTGAATAATCTCCTCAGAATTTCTGAATAATCTCCTTATGATTGCGGAATGTGGTTCGGCACCTCCAAGCATGCGTTTGTGGAACGAGTCTTCCAAAACGCCAAATCTGATGAAGTCTTTTAACCTAGTCGAGTCAGAAGTGGGCGTGACCCGTGCGTAATTAAGAGAGCCGGGGCTTGCTCGCTCAGGTGAGCTGGCCGTGGGTTGATCTGAACGCTGCTACCATAGGTGATGAAAACCTATATAGCCAACTCCAATTTCTGTGGATATCTTTGGCTGAAAATCTTTCCATATTTCCGACGGAAGGGCCTGAGGTCTTTGGCATCCACACGGAAGGCTTGTTTTCTTCACTGGCTGACCGGACGAGTCCTGCGGAAAGCCATTACTGCCCGAGAAGAGCCAATAGAGACTGTCTTGAGGAAAAATGCAAAACCTTATGAGAAGAAAGTGGAAAGCAGCTTTTTAGAATGGGAGGTCTCCAAGGACGTCAAAATGTTAACATTGTGGGTGTTCCAGAGGGATTAGAAAATGGTTGCCTTATCCCTAATGCACTTGGACTGGATAATTTCCTGAAACAACTTATTGATGGAGCTTGCTGTTGTGCAGTAACTGCCAGAATTCTTCCAGGACCGGGATCTTATTTTGCGTCTTGTGTGAGATGCAGCTCCCCCTTCGTCACCAGGACAGATGGCTGTTATTTACCCTGATTATGCTGCAGATGTGCTGAAACCTTGACATGTATTCTACACAGCAAGGCAGAAAAGCGAGGAGTTGGGACTGAAATACCACCTGCTTTTCCCAGCTAGGCTGCAACTCATTGAACATCACCAAAAATTTGCCCCAGAAACATAAAAAAAAAACTGTTTCTATAAAGCGATTTCGCCGTACGGCGTACCTCCATCACTCTTCTGTATCTGCTGTGTATGAAGGGCACAGCTATTGTCAGGCTATGCGTTTACATCCTAACTACCGGTCTATTCAGATTTATACTTTTTGTCGGTCTATATCCATAAATGCAAATATCTAACTTGTGTCTAGGTAGCGTTGAAGTTAAATCAAATCACATTGCTGATTTAAAAGAAACCTAGACCTGAAATGAAGTAGTAATCTTCCACCCATGCCATGCCTCGGTCCCAGGACCTTGTTTCTTTTGACACGGATGCCACAATTTTTCTAAAATTTTCTAAGAAAGATATTGCTATGGAATTTACTGTGGTATTTCTAATCACCTTGCGGATGGAGTTATGATCGAATGCAGCAGACGAACCCCAAGCTCAGAGAGCCATTAAGGAATTATTAAAGCTAACTCCTGAATTTATACCCAGCCTTCCGGCTTTGGGAAAAAGAGGAGCCAGACTGGTAGATGTCTGGAAGATTTATGCAGTCCTTTGTTTACCCGCACAAAGTAGTCCATCATCTGACAAAGAAAATGGCTTCAGCTGTTACGTGTGAATGTCTATATAAGACGGAGACACTGTACTGTACTGTTTTTTGTAGTTTTTTTTTGGCTAGATTGACGGCTTACGGCTCACGGATACACACAAAAACCCTGCATATAAAAATAGACGTTATAATCGGGCAAGTATGCTTCTGTATATCCAATATGTAGTAAATAGCATGTTTATTATTATTTCAGGTTTCTGCCCGAGAGGATCCATGCATTTGATTAAGAATTGTTGTATATCTCATTAGCTCCTGCCAGGCTTGCCGCAGCACCGACGTCATTCCTCCCTACCCATCACCCTGTAAGGTGGCTGCACTGTTGCAGGAGATAAGACGCTCCATTTTCACCAGCAACTCCACGGATCGCACCACATTCTTCTAGAGCTAAGCATTCAAACGCCTACACAGCTTCTATCCCAGCGCCCCCCGACTGCTATAGTCTAGTCTGAGAACCCGCGACGTCCCACCCTGACCCTTTTCCATGACGCCAGATGCCCACGGCCAAACTGGACAGATTTTTTCCCCGGTTCTAGCTCATGCTCACTTATTTTCAGCTAGTTTTACATTTCAGACACATGTGACTACATCGCAGACAAGTTATTGGCTCCGTTTACCTTGGTGATGTCCATTTCCTGAGGACCGCCGCTCACACGTGCACTATTGCGTGACTGGCGAAACTGGGTGGAAATGAGGGTTAATCGAGCAGACATTATAAAAGGACTCAATTAAAGTAAATCAAGCCATTTCTGGCACTTTTCCAACCCAAACAACGTTCTCTGACAATGTCCTTTCAACAGCAGGATTACCTAATGCGATTACGAGTCGCCAAATCAACCGTGAGGAAAGCTGCATATAATTACAGCACCTCAACAGATATTGAGACAGGTATAGCGCTGCCTTTCAAAGGGGTGACTGAGAATTTTTTTTTCCACGGGTCACCCTCTCGGACTAAAACGGATCACCTTTATGGGCGAGAAAAGTTTCAGAGTCCCCAATGAATCACCAGGGTCATGAATGTAAAATCTTAATTTAAATGACTGTGTATAATTTCCCTGTGGCCATTGTAACGGTAATGTGAATTGTGGAGCGGTGAAGGGGAGATTGATCAAAAATGATTAAAATCATCGTTCAGGAGGAAATTTAAGCACTCGTTATGACTAACTTGAAAGCATATTAAGAGACGTGAAACTTTAAATCTGAAAATGTTCCTTTTCTACAAGTTCTGTGTCTCACTAACTCCCAGTCTACCCCCCAAATTCCAAAAGGAGGGCAAGTGATGGGTGGAAAGAGAACCTTGATCAACGGTCGGAAGGTGTCCCATGTTTGCCATGTGATTACCAGTTCACAGATGTCTCACATTTGTCCCCGTGTAAAATCAACACAATCAACAAATCTTTGCATCCTTGCGGACGTCACATCATTGAGGGATTTAAAAAATGATCCTGTGCATTATTAGAAGCGCTTCCCTCTCTGCATGTACACGTAAATAAGTGAAATTTACACTGCAGTGTGAGCACTACATCACCAAGCCATGTGGCACGAGCAATGAGATGATTTATCATGGTGAATGTAAATCCTGATGAAAAGTGACAGACAGAAAGCGGTATCTCCCACTTCTAATGAGAACAGTGACTGCAGCTTCTAATCTGGCAAAAAGCTGCTATCAAAATGTCTGATGATAGGCCAAAATCAGGGAGAGCATGAACCGCTGAATCTTGGTAAGACTGATGCCTTAATCACCATCAATCTTTGGACTGCTAGTAAAGCTCAAAACCTGGACATTTAAAGTTTCTCTGGGTCATTATCTGCAGGCCAGATGACCACGTCGGTACACAAAATCGGCAGCTGTTGCACCAAGCGCCACTGTATTGTGAATCAAATGTGCGTCTGTATAAAAATAAATTCTCTCTCACAATCTATTGCCAAAAGGCTAAGTAGCCTGGAGAAAATAAAAAGCCCCTGAGCTACAGGAAATAAGCCCGGCAAAATGTCACTCCCACAAGGTGCCTGATAAAATCTTTCATTTCTTCATCTGCAAGCTACTGGAAGAAGAGAAACGAGGCTTATCACGTAAACAGTCAGCAATTCATCAACGGCTCCTTTTGGTTTATTAGCCTGTCGAGGAATTGTTGAAGTAGGATGATGTCGGACATTAATCAAGTGCAGACAAGTCACATTCAGAACCTGGTTACTTCCCGGAGCTTGTTGACTGCCCCTGTAGTGCCTTTGGACCGAGACTGCTGTGCATTGCCTTTGGAGCGGGCCTGCCGCGACGCCCCATGAGCGCAACCAACCACTGGCGATGGTTGGCCATCATCTATGTTGACCCCGCTCACTAGAGAATCCCCCACAATCCCTCTTCAGTGAACATCCCGGCTCATTTTTGGCGCAGACTACGGTCAAGGTGTGCCGGTGCAACGTGGTCACACGCCACAGGCTTTAAATAAAAAAGACAGACAAATTTTGCCGCCAGCAGGTGAAGTGTACACGGCCGATCAAAGGCATGAGTTAATCCAACAGATACAGCGGGAAAATCCTTTCTGGTTTTCCCTCGGTAATAATCAGGACCTCGCAGCCGTCGTCCAACTTTGCGTTCCCAGAAGGTGACGTGAGCGGCATGATTACTGCATCCATTATTATTTTTTGGTTCCGTTTTCGGATCGTTATCGGGGTTAAATAACGAGCAAACGGATGCGGTTATCTGTGTTTTTGTCACTGCTTTGGCTTCAGTTAATTCCACAACTCTGAGTGATGAAGTGCCCAGAATCCCAGAGGGCTGATGGGATGGGGGGGAGCTAATAAAAAAATAATCTAAGCAAACTCCTAATAAAACCCCGTAGCGTGACCTTCATCAAACTGACATCGGAATACGTGAGTGAAATTTCCGCAGCAGGGAGGGAAATCAGAGTCGGGGGTGAGAGCGGCATGTCGCCATGCTCCAAAAAGTTAAGCGGAGGGTGGTGTGGGAGCCCCAACATTTTACGACCGGCCGTTTATGGTTGACCGTGGTATCGGCCAGAAGGTCAAACGATGGCATTTGGAATTAAGTGGACAGAAGTACCTAAACGCTCGTTTGCAGTCTTTTGCAGAGGTAGGTAAATACCCGGGGGTAAGAATTTGGAGGTAAGTAGAGTCGAGAGACAAACTGCCTACCAAGTTCATGTAAAAAAAACCTAAAATGATTCCCTCACAACTGGAGCACAGCTGCCCTAACTGCAGCTTGCCTTGAGTAGACCCCTTTCCCAAGGTAGCCAGTGAAACATAGATGACTGAGTTTGACTTGACTTGATTGCTCACTTTTCTTTGCATACGCTTAATACATTCTAGCCACTTTGGTGCTATTGACGCGCTGTACCGGAGCATTTATGAGAAGGAAGGTTAATCATTAATTAGCGTCTTGGATGCCATGAGTAGAATTTTCCGGTTGGGTACTTCATGTGACCTATTGACAGAACCGTTGCAGTTTAAGGTTCCCACGAATTGAAGACTATTGTTTTGCTATAATTTTTTCTGCAGGGGATACTTTTTTTTAGAGGAGGACTTCTCTGTGTCCCCAGAGAAATGTCCCCGGCACTCAAGGCAGAGGGCTGAATTATTTCAGAGGATAGGGGTGCGTTTGCTGGGCTGAGAAACCCTCCCTTTCAGGTGATCTGGGGACAGTCGGCACATCTGCCACGTTTGCTCCTAACCCCGCAGATCCGGCCAATTTCCTTATCTCCTTTCAGAACACAAAGAGGCACATGGGCAATGACTCATGCACCCCGTGTTTCTGAGTGAACTAATTCCCCATTATCAGGTCAGTCATAGGGATTATGTATGCCGTTCCTAACTCCCATGAAGCCTGATGCCTCGCAGGACAGCCATTAGCCTAAACACGGTGGAAGTTCTCTTTACCGCTTGGAAAAAGGCTTTGATCTGACAAACTGAAGGTTTACACATCATTTTATGGTAAGTAAATCTAACCCAAGGGCCTTTGGAGAGAATGGGTATAGCCTTGCAACCCAAACTGGGCTTTATAACACAACAATATGAAGCAATTACCTACTCCTGGTAATTATTGTTAATTCATGGCCCTTTTCCTTACACCGTAATTCTCCATAATTCCTCATGTGGGTGAAATGTGATCTTAATTGGTTGTTGCCTAGACACATGTATCTAAATAGCCTTGAAATTAATAACGTGAATGAAGTAGAAATGTCAAAGAAAGAACGCCGGCATCACGACAGATGCATGCTGCTCTCCCTCCCTGCCGCTTTTGTGTCTATTAAGGGTCTTCCACCCACCCCCCTCCTCCCTTTGTCGCGCGCTAACAGGTGTCGGGCAGCCTCTCTTCAATGCATCGCACCATGGTGGATTAACGACACGGGATCGCTCCGACAGCCGACTGGAAGAGTTTTATCTCCTGACATTTGGGGTAGCTAGTTGAGAGTGGGGGGGAGGGAGGAGAGAAACAGCCCCCCTCCAGATCAGAAACTCATTAAAACACATCGGCGCGCGAGAGTGAGCGCGCGCCCCCCGGACGCGCACACAATACCGCTAAGCCCTGCGGTCGGCTCGTTCCACTTATCTGTTGGAAACACACCTTGCAGCCGCTTGTTTCAGCCGCAGACAGGTTAAAACCCATCAGGCGCTCAAACCCATCTCCCCAGTGCCAACAACCAGTCCTTTGTTGGAGAAACCTGAGCCCTTCAATGTTTGCGGATACATGGCTAATGCCTGGTATTGATTGAGGAAAATCCCTGAGTACAGGATGTAAATAAGCATGAAGTAAATTATAGAGGTAAGAAAATGTTAATAAACTGTCAGAAGCAGGTGATGTACAGGTAGATATAAAGATTCCAAACTAGCTAACACAGGCGATATAAATGGCTGTAAATGTTATTCATAGATGCTGGAGCCCAGTTCATAGACGCTAGCCCTACGGAAGTAAAAATAAGCTGGTTTGTGTCTCAGTATTGGCGTCTTCCTGTAGCTGCACTAGTCACAGAGGGTACCTTTAATAGGGACTTTTCAATTAGCAACTAATTACAACCTTAAAGAACACTATAATTCAAATAAACACGGAGTGATAAAGACTCCATTTAACGCGTTACCGGGGTATAAACAACACTGCATAAACATTTTCATCCTATAACCCTTGAGTGGGTTACGTCCGCTCAGAGTGACCATGTGGTTTCCCTCAATGCAAGATTATATCTGCCGACTAATGAGAGGGAGTTAATTAAGGCCAGCCGTGTTTTGCCACCTTTTATCCCTCAGTCCATTGTTCACTGAGAACAAGACACCGAACCCAAGTGGAGTCTCATTCCATCCCGGAGCTGAGATATGCTGTCCGCTTCTGAGTCTGCATTCTGCATTGTATCAGAGAGAAGGGCTGGCTGTAATTACAATTGTCAACGTATGGCGTGCGGGGGGCACAGCGTCCTAGATCTCCCCAGTACCTGAAAATTCAATACGTTTTCTGTGCAGTGAATTAACCTGTGGTTGTGTTGTGAGTATCTCTCTATGTCCTGGCTCACTTATGCCTGCTCACTTATGCTGGGGGGGGGGGTTGACGCAGCACGTGTGGTGCTCTGAAACCTCTGCTATTGATATCAAAAGCTACGTTTTGTTCAGATAAATGTAAAACTGTCACCCTTTGTCAGGTATACATCACATGGGAAGAGAATGGGAGGACAGAATCCACATAAGTCTTGTCTGTGTTCTGTCCCCTTAGACTAAATAAGCATTGCATTCCTTCCAAGTGACCGGCAGAAGCAGAAGCACAGCTTCCTGGGCCAGAACATTTAAACTGATCCAGAACTTCCATGTGCCAACAACAACAAAAAAAAAAAGTTGCTCTGGTGATTGTTGCCGCTTTCCCGTCGTGGAAAGAGAATGTGTTTTTGTTTAGTGGTTTACAAGAGCGTTTGTGCACAAGAGGGTGGGGAACAAAGAGAACTGTTGAGATGAATGTTCTCTGCAGCATGTAATTAAACCTGTGCAGCCTCCCATGATATTGTCTGCGTTGTGGTTTTTGTGACACTTCTTACTCACGGTTAGAGACGTGCGTTAATGTTACTTTCATTGTTCTGAGTCGCTCATCTGTCGACGGACCAACTCGGAACGGAGCCTTATTCAACACCTGGGTGTGTTTGGCAATACCCGATGATAAGAGATTTCGCTTTTAGCCGTGGCGTCGATTAGAATGGCGTAGCGCGGCGATGCTAAGACGTTAGTGTTCTGTGCTGGCTCCCAGATCATCGCAGGCTCTGGCTCTCACAGAAACAGCGGTGATGATAACCCCAGGGCTGACCAATGCAGCCAGACTCCCCCTGTTCAAACAGGATTTCAGCACAATGGAAAAGCACACCACGGCCATGGCTCCTACTCCTGGAGCTGTTGAAGCCTTGAGGAAATCTGGATGGCCCACAGGACTGGCACTGCCAAGCAGCCTGATAAACACGAACGCCCCTGATTAAACTCCAGTCCAAATGGTCCATTTAGTCTGTTTCAGATAGGGACTGCTGGGCCTGTGCAGCCTGTCCCGGTCTGCTCGGACGGGGCCGTGTGCCCAGTCAAACGTGACAGTGCCGATACACATTCGTTGGCTCCCGCTGTAGGCTGTAGGCTCTGAATGCAAGCAGTGTCACATTTCCAAATGGGTGAAAGTGTTGGAACTTTGGCTGCTGTAATTCCCCAGTTCTTCGTTTGGAAACGTTCAAGGCGCTAGCTATGTAGAGCAGAACCAACGGACGTGGGCAATAATGCCGGCATGGGCCGAGGGCAGATTTGTTTGGGCCGAGCCTCCTGAAACCTCAGACAGAAACTCGCCAAATTCTACAGTTTCTCTCTAATGAGGAAACACTATGAGACTACATTGGAGAACACCAAGCCCCTCCCTGAACCACATCACCAGTGTGACACAAAACTGTGTTTCAAATTACGCTGGCTCTTCTGCCAGATGATAGGCCTGAACATCAAGTCCTAGAGAGAAAGGGCATGGGTAGCAGCACAGACGTGGCCAAGCTAAATACCCAACACCTAGGCTTCTTTATAGTTCTGATTCCATTCAATAGTAAGACCCAGAGTGCGTGGTATCGGTGTTGGGTCTTTAAATATCCAAACAGTGAACAACTCTCCCACATTCATCAGGAAAGCATTTACTCAACACTTTTCATGACAGCCAATGTTATAAATAAAGATAAAATAAAAAGCCAAAGCTTAACCTGACCTTAAATTGTGAGTACTTCTGTTCAATTGAAAGTACGGTTTGGTTCCCACATATATGAACTTATTTCATATAAGCTGGCCATGGACATATATATGGAAGCAGATAAGTTTGATCAACATCCTGTTAATAGTCTTAAAACCATTTTACTTGGCCTTGAATATTGGATTGAGGAACCAAAGAAGAGGCGATATTTAGATATTAAGGCAGAAGTCTTTCAGTCTGAGATTGAAACGGTACCTGAGAATGCAGCCCATGACCAGATCTGGGCCAGACCTGAGCACCTGGAGCGTTTTCCTAGCCATCCACGGTACGAAGGCATGCCAGCTGGTTTCAACGAGAGAGGCGGAGGAGTGCGGATCTAATAAGCGTGTACATCTCAATCGGTTTCACGGGCAGGCAGAAGTCTCTCCCAAGTGTAATCTGGCGTGAGCCAACCACCCCCCGGCAGGTGCAGGCGGTCTGGCGTTCCTGTGCCTCGCTCAGAGTCGCTTGGGTGTCATTTAAGAGCCCCAAACACTGGTTAAAAAAAGCATCTAACAGCCCTTTGTTTGAGGCTCACCCTTTTGAAGTGTCAGACCTTATAGAGACGTCCATCTTTAAAATGGCCCGGTGGTAACAAAAACAGTTCAAACAAACCAGGATGGTGAATAAAAAAGTTAGCCCCAAGACGGTGAGTAAACCGTATGTCAATCTTGGTGGGGTGGAGCTGTCCTGTTCGGATACAGTGCTCTGTTTTATCATGTTCAGTGTCATAACATTGCTCCGATTCCCTCTCATCGGAAATGACAGCAGAACGGCTGAATTAGTGGGATTATTCAAGGATTGTGGGATCCCTCTGAGTGAAACAGAGGAAGAGGGTGTCATGGAAAGCTCTGAAATCGAGGGCAGATATAGAAACGGGTTTAATCTTGAGCTGGGCTGAAAGCACCGATGAAAAATGACGCATTTCGATAGTTCCCGATGGTTGACCCGACGATTTTGGCGAAATTCTGCTAAGTGGCACCTCGTCTCTAGGGTTATAATGCATTCATTTAGTTAATAGGAGCAGCGGTTAGCCTAAACACAAGAGCTCGCATAAATGATACGTCGGTTATGAGCCATTTCTGTACTGTCTGGCGAGATGTTCAGCGCTGAAATGTCTCTGTTTAATGTGAGAAAAGCTAATTGGTTTGTCAGATAATGGACCAGGCTATCAGCGCTGCAGTGGAGGGGCCCTTGCCCATTGTTGTATAATGGATCCGCAGCCGGCGGAGGGAAGAACGGTGAAGCTACCGGAAGCCGTTTGGTTTTCACATTTTCCATTGTCTGGAGCTTCCACATCTTGTATATATAGTTTGTTTTAGTTAAAAAATGTTCATGGATGAAGGCTGGAGGCGGGCAGATGGAAGGCATTTGATGTAGTTCCTGAACTAGAAAATGTACGACTTTATATGAATTTCTTTTAGAAAGACACGGAGGATACTAATTCTTCCACCTTTTTGTGGAAGAATAGTTATACGTGCGTCAGTGTAAAAGCCCAACAGGGCCCTACTCCCCTCTGAAGGCGCAGAGAATGTTTCCTCCTTTCTGTGGAGGGAGAGTTATATATGCATCAGTGTAAAAGCCCAACAGGGCCGTAAAGCCCTCTTAACCCTGGTTTTGACCAGGCCACTGTCTCGAGCTTTTACTACAGACTTTATGCTGCCCACTGGGGGGCCTCTCTCCGGCCGTCAGTCATTCATTTTAAACATCACTGCGTGTGTGTGTTTCTGTGTCCGTGTGTGTTTCTGTTAATGAGAGAGACAGAGAGAGTTTAGGAGTGAATGCATTCGCTAGTCAAATTTATTGTCTTTACCTTTGTCTTTCAAGTATTTTAAGCCATCTACGAATTGCATTTAACTGAAGGACATCGTTTGAAGCGTTCATTCTTCTTCAATCCTTATTATTAGTAAGGTAGCTAATACAGCAATGACAACAAATTTCATATTTTTGATTTGTAGCTCAGTCATAAGTACATTTTGCTTGGATCTTCTGGTCCCATTTTACTATCTGTTGTGAGAAAGGTGTATATTTGTGTTGTAGTGTTCTTTCCATTTCCAAAGGCTCATTCAAGCCAGTTTATGAGTGGGCAGTTTAGTGGCTTATCATCCTGGTCTTGCTGAACCCGGGGTCAGCCTTTTCCTCCAGTAGTAAACGTAAGGCCTTTGGCCTAAACAAAAACGACGAAGCAGAAATAATGGAATCGGCGTTGGCCATTCTGTACTCTCGCTGAGTCAATCCCCGAAGCCCTTTATTTACTACCTGTAAAGAGGCAGAGTCTCAGACCCCCGACCCTGTTCCTGTAAAGGGCAGATCCGAGCAGTCTGCTGGGCCGGCGCTATTCAAGAGCGGCCAGGCAGGTGACGGCGGCAGCGCGGCCTCCAAAGAGTGCTTCTCGCACCGACGGACGTCCACAACGGGAGAGCGAGGGAGGCCAGGGCTCAGCTCGCCGACACGCTGGTTCTGTAAGGGCCAGTAGCCTTCCGTTGTTTGTCTTCTTCAAGCCAGACGGATTGAAATCACTGCAGGCGCAGATAACCCACATGTCCTGTTTGTAAATGAAAATATCCTTGTGTATTCATTGTTTCACACTCATTTAAGCACTAGCGTTTAAGGATAAACACTGAGCTTAAGTAATTCTACCTCTTTTTCTTTTGGACTCGCTTTCCTCATGGACCCCTCATGGCTTTTAAAACCAGATTCTAATCATCACGCCAGTCCTCCACTGGCCAGGGTATATTATAGTGAATGCAGTCTACTGCAGATGCAGGTACTTTACACACAGGGCTTGCCCACACATCCCCTAAGCTCTATCACAACAAGGCCAGCGCTAATAATAATTGAAGACATGTTTACAGTATACAGCACTGTTGTTTTAAGTGCTTTGCAAATGCTGCCGGCAATAAGCGCATCTTTTGACCCGCGATATACTAGGGCTTTGTTTCCCTTAAGTTAAGAGTGCTCCACGTTTGGGCTGAAAAGGTTTACATGCGGCGTACCTTTTTGAAGGGAAAGCCACCAACGCGGGCAACCTCTTGACAAGCATCTCATTCTTCTTCTTTTTGTTCCTTACTTCCTAAAAACCACTGCCACTTCCTCCAAGTTCCCTCAAGGCCCAGTTTTGTCACTCAGCCGCTTGTAATGGGTTCTTTGATTTAATCAAATCAAATTTCTTTGTCTCGTCCCCGTCCGAATCCTCTCCCCGTTTTTCCTGCGAGCACGCGAGGCAGAGCGACCGTAGCGTGTGTAGTCCTAGGGCTTACTGACTTAACATAACCAAGTAGCAGGAATAGAAGAGTTTAAACAGCTTCTGCCCAATTAATAATGTGTATGAATTTGCCTTTATGTCTCCAATTGTGCTGTTTGTCTGTATGGCTGTATATGTCACCTAGGACCAACACGTGTATGGACAGGTCATCTACCCTGCTGTTAAAAAGGAATAAAAAAGGAAATTGTGATTTCAGACTAAGTGGGCTTGCCGGTCTTGCACTGTCTTACGCGTGTCCACACCATGCCTGCATACGCTCTCTCCCCTGGGAAAACAAGGGGGATATCAGCCAGTCATTGTACAACGTATCCCCAGACAGAGGGAGCAGCACCGCAAAACCCTGACCTCGCCAGTCAGGTGCTTCTCTAAATGAGAGGAAAGTGCACCCTCTGGCCCCAGCGAAACAAACTTTCCCTAAACGCAGCGGATAGCGCGTCGTGACGTTTCAGCTGAAGCTGGAAGGGGGGGAGAAAAAGGAACTTAACGCTTGTTTTATTGCGGTAGGGAAACGTGATTATGTGCCAGAGAGAATGCGCTCATTCCAAACTGCATCATATGCCCATGTGCCGTGATTTACTGAACGCAACGCTAACACCGAGCGTGGTTATGCACCGAGATAATGCTACAGCAGGCAGCAGGCCGCTCTTGTTGGTAGGAACAAAGTCATTTCTAGGTAATTAGGTTTTCTTCCAGCGACGACCTCTATAATTTGTCAGATGATGCAAAGCTAGCGATCACGGGGTAATGTACGGCGCCTCGTCCAGGTTTCCGAACCCAAGACTTTCCAAACGCGCGGCTATCGAGAGACCGGGACGCGGGAGAATACCCATTTGTGTTTATGAAAAGGAATTAATGAGAAGTAAATGTCAGGCTTTTTCATCAGGGGCTTTAAGCTCCGTCGATACGATCGCGGAGCGCGGTTTTTCCTGTCCGCCGCGGGGATTCGCTAACGGAGGCATTTCCTCGCCTCCCCATATATTTGCCCTCCGTTTCAGACTAAGTAGGGATTTCGAGTGGCAGCGACGGCGGAGACCATTGACCTTGTTGATGAAGGGCTTGTTACAGCAGGACCCAGCCCCCTTATCCCCTCCACGTCACTATCAGCAGCTCAAGGGAGAAAAGCCATAAACTAGCTGTTAACGAAAGACAGAGACCTGGGGTATTATCTGAACCTCTAATCTGGTTTCAGAGCTCACGTGTTGTTTCTCACAGTATTCCACCCCCCCCCCCCCACCTTTCTAAAAGAGATTGGTTTTCAGATGGCATACATACCCCCCTACTCCCCCCCCTTCCTGCACTGGCAACAAGGTGTATGCAGGGATCAAGAGATCTCCGCTTAATGTTTAGGAACACTGTGAGACGGGTTTAACAAGGATGGGGCCCGGCAGGGGCGGCTGATGAGGAGCCAATAAACACACAAGTAGCGTCTCTGGGGTCAGCAAGCAGGCTGCGGCAAACCTTGGGGTTCCTCAAACCGTGTGCGTGGGGATTAAATCCAAACCTTGCCCTTTCCGTTTAGCCCCGTGCCGATTGCAAGCTGTGAGCAGGCAAGGCAAAGCTCCGTTTTAACCTGGTGATTGGACATTTAGCTGTTGGAAAAAGGAGCGCTGCTCTATGCCTGGTAGGGGAAATGAATCCTGGCTAGCAGGCTTGATTGGGGAAAGTGGGGCTTAGAACTAAATCTTCAATTATCAAGAAGTCAAACTTCTCTCAACCAGGCGGTACACAACGGCAGTGCTGAGAAAGAAGTTAA
This sequence comes from Hiodon tergisus, assembly GCA_025775045.1. Lineage (NCBI taxonomy): Eukaryota > Metazoa > Chordata > Actinopteri > Hiodontiformes > Hiodontidae > Hiodon > Hiodon tergisus. The sequence continues at coordinate 6,534 of JAOVYW010016895.1, read as the reverse complement.
CCAATGAAGGCCTATATATGTATATATGTATTTTATATATATTTATATATGCATTCTTGGCTCAATATGCCTAGAAGCTAGGTTACTGGACTTCTAGTATAGGAACCTCTCCTCGTGAAGCTATATGTTGTTTTCACATGAACAACTCCCAATGTTGACAATTTAATGTAGGGTTAGGGTAGCCATTCTCCAGCTATCATCCAGATATCCACCTCCGACTTTCCCTGTTACTGGACAACAGATCAGCCGCGGAGGTAGCTTCACTGTGCTCGGTCATGTGATGCCACTTTCTAGCACTGAGGAACAAAGTTCAGCGGTGCTCAGCATTAAAGAGTTACTGCGGTAAATGTAACCCTTGAGATTACGGAAACATTGCTTTCTGCTGCTTCAAATTAGTCCTTAAATACGAAATCGATTGCAATGTCATTCTCCCATCCAGCGCCCTACTGTCATTTCTGTCACACCCGAACTCCAAGAAAACCTTGCTATTGTGTTGTTTCGATATAGCTAAAAATCAAATAGTATTGCTAATGCAAAATGCATAAATTTCCACACTGCCTGTCGAAAATGAATCCTTGCACCCTCTTCTGTCCATCAATTCTTACTGTCCACTCTAAATAAATCTTTACTCCGGCATAATTGTTATTTTTGTAACATTTTGAGTATTATCTCGGCTTGACAGAATAGTCTTTTGCTGTCAGGCACCATTTGCCAGTGAAAGGAAACTGTTCCGTGCAGGTCTGAAGGCACGTGGCTGAGAGACCTCCACTTGCTCCTCCTGTGCAGCGCTGATAAGTTTTAAATTGGACTGCACATTGTTTTGTCGCGGACAGTTCCTGAACGAGAAGGCAGGCGTCCTCTGGCCGGATCCGACTCTGCCGGCTTTGTGGCACGTTGTTCGTCCAGTTTAGCAAACGCGGGCCTCGTTTTGAGAATCTTTGCATATTTCATTTCATTTCGGTTACATGCGTCATGACAAAATGTGAAACTGTCCTGAAAAAAAAGTTATGAAGTGCTATTTCTGAAAGTCAGCAAAAGGCTTTCCCGCTCGGGAAATGTGTTTCCAGGAGAAGCGAATGATGGTACATATAAATGGCGTAATCCCATTTCGGAAATATGCATGGCATAGTAATGAATTACCTGGGTTACCACTGAGGGGAGAGGGGGGAACTCTTTGAATGACACTAATGAATGAAATGAGAGCCTTTTCTTCCGTTTAATCATCCAGGCCATTCAAACCTCAGGGTACTGGACAAAAAGGGATCTGAACTTATTCGTTATGTATGTCAAATCTTCTTATTTAAAAAGAAACAAGCAATGCTCTCTTTCGTTTTCTTGTGTAACCATCAGAGATGTGAGCCCAGCTGGTGGAAAGATGAAAATAAACCTGTTGAAATAACGGAATATTTACAGATGTCCAATGTCCTCACTGGTCTGCTCCCACCTTTGTTCAGTAGCGATTTCTGTAGATAACGGCGCACGCTGACAGCACTCGTGAAACTGATGTCCCTTCATTTAAAAACAACAGAGACGTCTTACGAGGGCTGGGGCCAACTCGCAAACTCTGCTGACTGACGGGTGGGGGTGGAGGCTCGGCTGGCTGGCGGCTCGGTGTCTCTGGTGGGGACAGCTCAATCAATTCCCGGGCGGGGAAAGGCGGGGGCCGCGGTGAGAACTAGCGCTTGGAGAGCTGCGCTCAATCATACTGCTGACACTGGCCAATCTGACAGCTAGTACCTGTACAATCAGCGTCCCGATGTGGCATCATGGGCCGCAACACCTCTCTCTCTCTCTCTCTCTCTCTCTCTCCCGGATTCTGACTAGTTCACACTAGGCAGTGATATTCCATGGCAAAAGGCTGGGAATTGGTTATTGCAACAGTTGACTTCTATATTTCCATATAGGAGAAGAACAGGCAGGCTGAATTCATAGTGGATTTGAGCGGTCATGATAGGCGAAAGAGAGGGGGAATGATGAATAATTCATATACATTCCTGAGCCACCCAGCAGGAGCCCTTTTGGATTTCTTGGGGGGCTCGTGCGCCACTGTAATCGGACCACTCCGCATCAAAATGTGTAAATGAAAGAGACTTTCTCCAAACACCTCACATTTGTGTTGAGCTGTGAGAACAAATGGAAGAAAAAACAGAAACCCCAGAGCCAATTTGGGGAAACTGGAAAAGTATTCCTTGACTCCCTGTCTGTTGAGACATAAAGAACGGGACAGATTTAAAATTAAGTCTGCAGGGTTCAATTAGTAGATGGCTGCCTGCCTGTTCATCTTCAACTTCGTCTGGTTACCAAATCTACAACAAAAAATCTCTAATGGTCAAGTGATCCCAGAATAAGGATTATTGATAAACATGACCACATGACTGCGTTTCTCATTTTGGAAATTACAATGTTTTGTAGCTATTTCAAAGCGGGCCTGACGACTCTGAGCTAGCGTGACGTTCTGTGGAAATTGCCGAGATGGAGTGGTGTGTCTGGACCAAATCTAAGTCATCACTTCAAAGTGACTGGGTGAGGATGATCTTTGCATGGTGGATGGACTGTTCCTGTCTGTCAGCTTGGAGGATAAGGGGGAAAAAAATGGTCAGCTTTGTAAAATGGAGTGCCAAGTCACAGTGGAGTCTTCCCTCTGAACATTGTGTGTGTCTGTGTGTGTTTGTGTGTGTGTGACTGTGAGATGAGTCCTATCTACCTGTAACACAGTACTGATATAGGGAGAAGGAAGTGCTGGGTAAAAGAATGTCAGGGACGTCTGGTGTTCTCAGAGATGTTAAAACATTTTTTATAGGCCTCGGCAGGGGCCTGTGGTAGATAAGGGAAACCTGGTCTGCCATTGAGACCCACTGCTCTGGTCTAAGTTTTGCATGAAGACTGCAGAAAAAGCCCAAATGCACACGTCTCTTACTCCTTAAGGACGGAGGCTTCTTCACTTTGTCAGGCTGGGCCAGAGCACCGGGTCGGGAGGAGGCCGCAAGCGAGGGAGAGAACTGCTTGTCAGCGTGTCTGCCAAAGAGATGGACGGCCAATCCTCGAGAGAGAGGATTGTTTAATAAAAGACTGTCCTGTCAGGGCTGGGGGTGTCCCCGAGAGCAGGCCTCCCGCCTCCCGCTGACAGTTGCGCCATTTGACGTCACCCGGTTTCATTCTTATCTTATTTCCTTTTTATTTGACCGCCTGTCTTTGCCCGCCACCTCCCCGCGCCTGTCCCACGGACCCTCGCAACATTACCGCCCACGTGCTCCAGGCAGCCGATTAATTTGTCTTCGGACTCTGGGTGCCTGGAGGGAGACGAGCGATCCCCGAGTCGAATTTAGTGCTGGGCTTCCAGGAGCCAGGTGGCAATTAGCGTCAGCCAGTGTGGGGGCAGCTCATTTACTGCCTATGCAGGGAGGTGCGGAGAGGAAGCAGGGGGCTGAATGAAAAGAATGAGGGGAGAAGGGGAAAAAGGATTGAGTACGATGGTAAAGGGTTGTGGTTGAAAATGGAAAAAAAACAAAAAAAAACAAAAAAAACTGAATCCTATCAAGAAATGAATCAAGTACAAATAGATAATTGGATGTGTGTGTTCCCTGGGGATCCTTTGGGAATTAAAAAAAAAAAAAAATCAGCAGGGTAATTTAGTGCAGTTATTTCCAGGGTGTGGAGATGAATCCCAGCCCTTCTGGATTAAGCTTAGAAATATGTCACCTCCTGAAAGGAAATGGGATCTAATGGTCCTAATATGCTCCTGAGAACATAGAAGGAATTTTAATGATTTCCTTTCTTGGTGGTGTTGTTTGGTGGGGGGGGGGGGGGGGCGGGGGATGATAAGGATATGGCTAACAGTGACCATGTCATTGGTGCCCTTACAGGGAGACGCTAAAGGCATGCACCAGGAGAAGAGAAAAGTCATAATAATAATAGTCTTAATAAAAAATAATGGCCATCATAGCAGCGCTCTCTGCGGCCGGCGGGCGCACATTGTTGAGCAGACGCCGCGGAGCTACTTGGGTGCCGAGGAAAATGGTCATCATTGAGCCTTAATGGATTCCTCTATGGATGCAGGATGCATGTCCCTGTGTTAAGCCAAGTAGGGTTTGTGCCCTCCTTTGTAAATGATGCCTTTTTCTCATCTGCAATTTTAAATAGCAATTTGTGTCGGTAAGAATGTATATTTTATGGAATATGCTATGAAACGGCATTACAGGCTGAGTGCTCCATAATTTACATCCATAAAAATTGGGCAGTGTGAGGGGGTGCCTTTTACAACTTCCCAGCTCTGGTCCTCTGGACTTTTTATCTCAGCATATTCTTTTTATACTGCTAGCCAAATGTGCAAAAATGATGTCAGGACTTCCATAGCTACTGTCAACGTGTCAGACTTATGTGAGTCAATGACTAGGCCTTCTTACCATAGGAAACAATAGTACTGAGAGAGCTCTCAAGGAGCTTGGAGGCGGAGTGAGTCAGTGAGCTTAGGGTCGATGGAGCCACCCGACGAAAGCAGAAAACGAAGTTTATATAAAAGCAGTTTATATTTATATGCATATAAATGTGCACATTTGCAGTGCAGGCCGTTAAATGAGAGTGATAGGATATTATAGAAAGATATGCAAAAATATGCATTTTGCTCGATTTTAATTATATTTCTGGTGGTTTTAGTTGAAACATTAGTATTTGAAGTGGGTACAAATTTGAGTAAATGTCTTGGAGAGCTGGCAATAACTACTGTCCACATCTAAAGAAATCCGTTTCTCTTGCTGGAGTTTTCTGACACCTGGGCATTGCCGTGAATATGGAACACGGACAGAACATTTTGTTGAGATTGGGAAGTTGTCTTTGAGGGCGCCCAGGAACGTCTGACACACCCGCATTATTTCTGACAGGTCTCAGCGAGGACAGACCAGCCGCAGGCTTTTGGCAGAGATCCCCCTGTTAGTCGGTCAGCGCAGCTGCGATGGCTGCTGGACGTGCCCAGAGAGACCAGGGAGCAGATCGGGGAGAGGGAGAAAGGGAATTAAAGCGAGGGAGGTGAAGAGGAGGATAAGCAGTGAGAAGAAGTGGGAGACCTCTCACCTGCATTCTAACAGCCTGGGTTATTACCTGTCCTGCAGCAGCTGTGCCTGATTATAAATTGATTGCTTTATATCTTACCTCTCGGAGAAGAAGTTAGGGAGGTGACCTTGCATTACGTCCAGGCCTATTCTTTTTGCACTTGCTGTGGTTCTCTTCTACATACTAATGTTCTGCCTCTTATCAAAAATAAAAAAAAAACCTTAAAGTACATACTGCGATGCTAGTGTAGCCCTCAGTTAGTCATTAGCAGGTAGGGCAATGTGTTCTACTTACTCTAAACCTTTATTAAAAGTTTGTTTTGCAATAGGCTTGGCCAATTAGCCGTTTTAGCATAGAAAACATGGTTTAATCATTGCCATGCAACCTGTTTATTTTTTTTCTCTGGTAAATGGCTTGTTTAGTGTTTGATTAATGTGAAGAGGACATTCGCTTTAAATACGCCTTTTTCTCTACTACTTCCGAGTGATTTGTTGAGTTTTCTGAAACACACACACAAAGGGAGCCCAGTGGTCTCATTTAGCACAGGTGTTGGAGTACATTGTGTACAGACTCAGTTGTGTGTAACAGACTTTCAGACTGGGTGTAGGTTGGGGGGCGGGGGTGATTACTGAATATTTCTCCCTCTTCGGGCCTCTCTGAACCACTAAACAGACATAACCGGCAAACAGAAACTGCAGTATAGAACGTAAAGAATATCATTTAAAATCATTTAAAAGATGAGACTCACAAGATATCTCCTCCGTACTACAGACATAGTGAGTAAAATCCCATGCAGTCCATACATGCACACAAACAGCAAAATAAATAGACTTTCAGCGTGGCATTTGTGGTAAATGTCAAGTCATTTACCATGGATAGACTGTGTAGTCAGCTGAGTACTCAACAAAACTGTCACCGTATGTTAAGAATTGCCACTGCCCGGTGCTGGCGCCGCCGCCCTCTCTGAATTTGTCACGTTTTGTTCTCCACTAGCCCAGGAACACTAGTCACCTATTCCTCGGTCTCAGCTCCCAAATTCACCCTTACGTCGGGAAGGGAACCGTGACGGAGTGACGAAAATACCATCTAACAAATCGAGGGCCGTTCTTTTTTAAATTACATTTTTATTATTATTATTATCATTGCCAACTCTCCCATTTTTTCTTCTCTGTAAATTCTGTAAATATCAATTCAGAAGTGACTGTTAAAAAAATGCCTTAATACATTAAAAGCTCCATGGTCTTGAAGTGGAGATGCAGAAAGGGCGGCCATGAAAGGAAAACGGAATCTGAGCCTTCAGCCACCATTACTCACATGTCTAATGACACATGGCTACATGGCTGATCCAAACCGCAGATGGCGTATTAGCGCCATCGCGTTCCTATCCGGAAGACGGGACGCATTTTTCACGGTTCTCGAGCACACCTTCGCATCCAGCGCAATTCACTGCGCCGGATTCATCCCACAGTCCAGAACGGGGGGGGGGGG
>JAOVYW010016884.1:14813-32624 GCA_025775045.1 Hiodon tergisus | reverse complement strand
CGTTCGTGTGAGCGTGTGTGGTTATATTACTCATAGATCACAGATCAACCAAATGCCAGGTAAAGTCAAGTCAAACTCTGGAATTCTTGCAGAAAAAGGTAGCCATTTCTCTATACAAAATATTACATGCAAAATATGAGTACAATGCATAAATAAAAATACATATGACCATATACAAAGCCATAGGGATGACTTTAAAATGCACGTAATCCAACCAGCTATGTCAAAATCGGTTTCACTCCCCACATGCTTGCATTAGGCCTGCTGCTGCTGCTGCTGCTGCTGCTGATGATGATGACGACGACGGTGGCGCTGTGAGTTCTGACGGAAAACAGCGGGAGGGTTCTGAGAAACGCAAAGTAACCAACAACATCCCCTCAGTCAGTAAACGCTGGTCACCATGCAAGAAATAAACAAAACAAAAGAGAAGCAGCCAAGCAGGCTCTTCCCACTTGCATCTCGCTCCCGTGGCTCCGGAGATTCGCGCTCGTGGGCCGAACGGAAGGGGAGGGGAAGAGCAGAACTTTGAAGCTCACATCTACGCTCCTACCCATCTGCATGTCCACAGTACTGGCCCCAGCTCCTGGCACGCGAGAGAAGAGAGCTCCACCTTAGGCTTCCAAGTTCCCTCACCACGCACCGAGAAAACAAACAGGAAATCAACTCAAATTTGGAGTCATTGCCCCGCCATGAGTGTCGGATGTAGAAATCAACGGGAAAGGGGCCCCTTTACTACCCTGGCGTCTCTTATCCTCATGCAGTCTGGGGAAAGGTTCAAGCGGACTTCTGGACAGACCATGTAGGGGAAGCAGGGAAGGGGAGGTTGCAGCAAAACAGACACCACACAGGTTCTGAAAAGCAAGGCAATGAGGCAGGATGAGTTGACAAATTCCACATTTCCCCCGTCTGCGTCCAGTCCACGTGTGGAACTCTGACACCAAGCAATGTAAGGAGGTAACTGTCCAGTGTGGGGAAAATCCCCTATCACAATATCTAGCCGTAGATCTAGTAGTTTCTCCTGTATACTGCTGGGCTACTCTGGTGTCAGAATAAGTAATTGTTTCTCAACCATTCAAGATCACTTTAGACGTTTAGATGTTAGGCGCCGGTGTAGTCTCTCAAGGCTTTCCTTGCTGCTAAATGAACCGTCCTGAAATTCGCCTAGTTTAAACTCAGCTCTGGGAAGTTTTCTGCAAGCAAGCAACAAAAATATTTCGACATAATGTGTGACTCCAAAATAGCCATTCTCAGAACCACAACCCAAAATATAGCCAGAGGCAGTCATGTGCAAACTAAAAATCAACGGTCATTAGAGAGCATACCAAAAACATTCCTTTTTTTGGCAAAACTTCTAAATCATGAAACCAGAAATTGGCTACATGAAAGCAGAGCTATTACACTAAAAGTGTTAAAGTTATTTTTAGCTGAGCAGAAGCTTATTAGAAAACAAATTACAAAGTGCAATCAATGACAAAAACACTGGACAAAGCTTCCGTTTCCTTTCCACAAACACTGGCCCAAATCTAACGCCAGATGATCCTGGAGAAAATAAACCCCAATGGCAATGATAACCTAAAAGGTAAATTCTTGTCCGAGGGTTACATGTCCCTTAAACGCTTATAAACAAGTTCCCAAACCTCAATTGCACCGTCACTTCAGGTTTAATCTCAGGGCATGGAATAATTCCTAATGAACATTACAATGCAGTCCGTCTGGACCCCTTCAAACCACCAAATCCAGAATCGCAAGCCTGACGTCTTTCATTGCTCTTAGTAATGAAAAACCCATGTCTATATGACTTAAATGAGAATAACATTCACAAGACGTTAAACCAATCCTGGCCACTGTGCACTCAGGATACTAATTATTCTTCTTCACTGAATCAAGCTTCAGACCCATGCATTAGTGTTGACAGACCAATATTTCAGCCTGTCTACTATTAAATACCTGTATCTTCTAAACCAAAAAGAATATTTCAGTATATTTCAGTAGACAAGCCCGATATTTGTATTTGTGTCGCTAAAAAGGAAAGAAGAAAAGAAAAAAAAAGAAAACAAACAAACACACAAACTTGTTGCCAAGTTCCCAACTGCTATCCAAACTAAAATAACATTTCCATCCCTGTATTAGTGCTGGGATCCCCGCAGTGATTCTGACGAGAGGGAGGGCCACCACATCCTGTAGGTCACATCTGGCATACCAACCACAACACAGACGAGGAGGCGGCGAGGCGGGTCTGGAAGGTCTCGCATGTCCCAGCACCTCACATCGTGTGCCGAGACCCCGTAGCGCTACGCTACGCCACATCGTGCTCTGCGTTTGCCGGGGACATGGGGCCACGCCCCCTGGCACATTCTAACCACTTCAGCCACCCGTGGGGAAGAAGGGCAGCCGAAATCTGCGCATTGGAAACGTTAGTCTGCCGCAGCAATTAAGCAATGATCAACGTGCAACAGAAAAACCCAAGTTGTTGAGAGGCCAGAAGGCACGCGCTGCTCCCATTTCGCAAAAAGGCAGCATCGTGGGAGAGCTTAGCTGATAATAATTGCAAGCTGTCACAGGGCTGCCACAACTTTATGGTGCGGCAGGGAAGTGGCCCGGCGACAGCATGTTCTGCAACCACAAACACGCCGTCAACGGTCAACGCTCGCCCTGCTGCTACAAATTAAATCAGAAAGCAGCCTTTTGCATGGCCGCAGCTGAAATACTCTACCAGCCTCGTTGAATTCCCTCTTGTATAAATTGCATACATTTGCCAAAATCCATGATGCTCAATTTGTTATAAACAGCAGCAGAGTAATTACAAAATAACTTTGAATAGAACTGTATCTACTCAATGCTATTGGAACCCATAACGTGACACACACTCTCAATCCTATTTTAATCCTCACATTTTTTACTTTTTTTTCCCCCTCAACACTTGAACTTAGAATTGGCAATGCCCATCATTGGCTGCAGTGCAAATTTGATACAGTTGAAAATTACACATAACACACACAAATGACCTTCTATGCTGTATTATTTATTTGATCATTTTGGGGGAATAAAGGAAAGGAAAAAAAAAATTCAATTTTCCAAGCAAATGCTTAAAACAGGAAACATGTGCTGTGCCCAATTAGATTGCTTTATAGGGCTGCCACTTTCACTTTGGGCTAAACGGAGCTAATTAAAAGCAATGGCAGCCCAACACACTACAAACAGGGCAGCTTGCCGGTTTGCAGCGGAACCAGGGGGAGATTTACAGATGGAGACAGAGAAAGACACAGAAGTGCAAGGACACACAGGGAGGCAGGGCAGAGAGAAGGAGGAGGGATTTATTCTTTTCTTTTTTTCTCTCAATGTGAAGGCTAATCGTTCACTCTTTTACACACAGCTCACATTTCCACTTGACTTTCTCCCCACCAAGGAATGTTATTTTCTATTGACCAGAAGCTTTTAACATAACATTTCTATGAGTCAACTCACGCACACTGAAATGTGAATTTGGGTAAGCATCTTACGGCAAGCTTTTAACAAAACGGTTCTTGAAATATATAGTCAGTCTTCCCAAATAACATAGCAGTGGTTGTGTTTGAGAGAGGTGTTTCTTGTTTTCAACTGAAATCCTCTCGCTGCAGATTGACAACTGCATTAATATCTAATATCTTCACGTTTAGCTCCATTTGAATTTCAGCGTTTCCGTTTAGTAGAATTCTCTTTTCGTGGCTTTAGCAGTCTGTTGATATAAAGCATGTTGAACGCTCTAGCAAAGCCTAAGTCTTAATTTCATACTGGATAAAAGGGGCTCTGTGGGCGTGAAGGCCAGCCCGGATCAGGGGTTCAGTTTGCTGGGCTCTGGAGCTCACGTCAGATTCCCAGTTTAGACTCATAGAGGGTTTATCTAGCTCAAAAAGAGGCAAGTCCGTGAGACACAGTTGTACACTCATCTTCAAATGGTAAAGAGAACTGTCTTTTAGAAATCGAGTCACAAGCAGAGATACCGCTTCCATTGTCATGCTTTAACACACTGTTAAAAGCTTTTATTTTTGGTGATTATAGAGGCACCATTATCCAGGGTAATTTACAATACAAAAGACAAATTACGCAAGAAGGCTCTGTATTTATTATAAATGATAAAACAAATGTTTTCTTAGTTCTGAAATACTTGGGGAAATAATTCTGAAAAACAGACCTGGCTCAAATAGAATTTCAGCAATGGAAGAGTAAAAAATTAATAAATACATATATAAAAAATACAAAAAACAGTCTATATGATGGGTGATACGAAAACAGTTTTTTTTGGTTGACTCCCAGAGTCATCTTAAATCTCACTTATGGTCTTAGAAGCACAAAAGCAATCATTGTTCCGTATTTAAATGAAGATGCCCCATGTTCCTGTTATAGCCGGAAGTCTATGCTTAAAGAGTAACTGCGTCCCTTGTGTTGGAGCACATTGTTCCGCGAGACATAATCATCCCAGGAGTGGCCACCTGTCCCAAAACGACACCCAGCTAACATAGCACAGGGAACTGCTGTGGCAGACAGCAAAATTTGTTTCCATGTAATTAGTCCCATAGGAATAACATCATCCCCATAGGGATACCATCTTTCCCTTGGCGAGACGTATAAGCCCCAATCCAGGAGGATTTATATGATGCAAAACAGCAAAGGGAAGAAAATCATATATGTGACCCTCATTATCCACTAGATATCTAGAGACAAAGTTTGAAGGTGCTGGTGATGATAACCGGTCTTGGGGAGAGCATAGAGTGAGTGGGGGGGGGGGGGGGGTAATTTATCAGGGGGAAACAGATAAAGGAGATGGGGCTGGCTTAGCAGTGGATTGGAGCTATATACAGGAGGTCGATAGAAGTTCTTTAAACATTTTCATTTATATGTTAATCCAGCCAGGTGACTGCATCTTATTGTAGAAAGGATGCAGGCCTCTCTAATGAATGTAAATACATTCACTCAGCACTGCCTCTGATGGTTTAAACTACTAATTCCCCAAATATTGTGTCAGTTGGCAAAATGGTCACCCCCGATTTCATGACCTGCTGAACCATAACTGCTTCAATGACAAAAAAAATAAAAACAATATAAGATCATTTTGAGGAAAACTTTCAGGTTCATTTTTCAGGGGGCTGCTTGTGGGTTGCCACGGTTGCCCTCCTGACCAGGCACGACCGCAAGATCGCAAGGCACTCAAAAGCGGGCAGCTCAGGTTACTCTCCGGCAGGGCTTCCCGAAAAATCTCTACAATTAGAAGCACAAAAATATGTATTATACTAAATCAAATAAAAAATGTTCAGATCTGGGACTCTCCAAACATAAATGAGGAAAAGACCAAAGAAAATCAGCTACAGAAATGATGATGTAAATCACAATCACCCAGTACACCAACTCATTTGGTAGATAAAAATAAATGTCTAATTTGACCGTGGATCGGATCAGCCGGGGGGTCAGACACTGCTTTGATAGGCACCTGAAGGGTGACGAATTACCACTGAAGGGTCTGACGGCCAGTGTTGGAGAGGGGATTTCTCCGACTATGCATCACTTAAATTACACGCCGAATCAGAACACAGAAAGGCCTCGTTTGACCTCAAATGTGCACCATGCAAAGCTGAGGCAGGCCAGAATGTCTTCGGTCCAGCTAAAATCGGGTGTAGTGTCGGAGAGTGAACAGAAAACCAAAGGGAGGGACATGCATGTAATATCAGTTTCTACTGTGCATAATGGGTTTGGATAGATGGATAGCTGCAAAAAATTATCTACACATATTTTCCATAAATGCCTAAAAATGAATTACCTCAACTAAAACGTACAGTTAAAAATGTATATTTAAAAAAAAACATTATATTTACGTTTTGTTGATTTACATTCGATATTTGCCACCAAAAGAATTTTGGATTTTATCCAGAGGATTTGTAACAGAGAGGTGCAAAAATCCTGTATGCTGGACAAGAGCAAACTAATAAAAAAATGAAATGTCAGACAGCTGGACGGCTGGAATAAACACAGCATTTAAAATCTCAGTAGAGTCGTCTCCACTAAAGCCCAGTTCTAAAACCTGATCAGACCGGGGCCCTGCTCAATTTAAAACATGCCATCAAAACAAAAGGTTGGCCTGTGAGGTCTATAAATGAATCCAGTTTATATTGACTAAAATTTAATGGAAGCATGTGTCTTTGCCACCTATCACATTCTAAAAGCCAACTAACGCGCGTATCTATTAGCTTTTTTTGGGGGGCTTATTTTCAAGTTTTATTTAAATCCTTCAGAAGATAAGATCGTCACGTACCTTGTCCCTTGGATTGGCTAAATCTCATCGCAAAACAAGCTTCCTTGCAGCAGCTCGAGAAAGACCTAGTCAGCCTATCCAGGGAATATTGGAAAGCCCAGGGTGACCCACAGCACAAGCAAAGGCTAAGTCAGTCAGCGTCACGTCACCACTGGGTGGCCAGCAGGCCTCAGTCCCATTTCAACTGAGCCAGACCTCCATTCCTGCTGGAAACGCAATGTAGAGAGAGCTGAAGGGAGCACGCTGCGATTTGGCTGAGTAGGCCAAAATCATTTTTAAAATGTAGGCCAGAAGTGCCAGAGTCACATAATCAACTTGTCAAAATGTATTAAACCTGGCCTGAGTTATGGCCAGGCAGCGACTCATCAGCCGTAATTCCTCTCTACACCGTGGAGCAAGGAGACGGGATGGGTGCGAGGAGACGGGATGGGTGCGAGGAGACGGGATGGGTGCGAGGAGACGGGATGGGTGCGAGGAGACGCACCTATGTGCCCTCCCATCAACCGGTGGGACGCTACCCAGCTCACACGATCGTACTCGGCCAAACGAGGATACACACAAGGACTCCCAGGTTTATAGACACCAAAGCACTACTAACAGAACGAACTTCAGTTATCTATGCAAATGCTAGCTTACAACCTCCTGGATGTAGTCCCCTTGAGTATATTTACTTAAGCAATAAAAGGACAGCTAAGGCAGAAGTGAAATGAGCACATAAAACAGACGTAAAAGCCCACTAATTATGCAGGCAAAATTAAATTACGCCTATATTCACATAAAGGACTGCTGGTATCCTCAGCATTCTTGGGTTGTAAGACGGTGAGGCCAGGCACTTCCTCATGCTCATTTTTCAAGTTGACAGACTCCGGTAAGCCTCTGATGCCAATCCACGCACGCAGACCAGACATCTAAAGACCTCTGAAGAGCCGAGATAAAAATGCGTTTGGGTTTTCACATGACCAATCCATGTCAAATAAAAAATAAATCTAATTTCACTTCTTTAAAATCATTTTTAATCTAAAACATCCTACAAAGGCAGCTGGAAGTTCCTGGCCATCAGTAATAAGATTACCTTCTTAATTGCGGTCCATTTGTTGTCCAGCTTGCCTTCAAGCGAAAGAGATTTGGCTTCACTTGGTCACTAAAGCAAGTCAGACGTAGTCCCGCCAAAGTCTCCAGGAGCCCCATTTAAAATCCTTGTCTCATTTGATTTTAATCAAACCTCCCAACCTGCTTCTCCCATCTAGACCTGAGAAAATTATAACCTTGCCTCCATTATTTGTCTGAAGTGCATTCCTCACATCTGGCCAAAAATGTCAAGTGGTCCATGGATCAGAAAAAGTCAAGCTATACTTACAATAAGTGTTACAGAGTCCCAGAGGAGCCAGAGCAAGGCAGGAGATTGCAACTGAGCCTCAGATGGAGAAGTTCAAGGCTGGTGTTAACACTTCTGAGGATGACTGCAGAATATACACCTCAATCTCCGCTAAACCAAACTACAGTGCATAGCGCACGAGGAATTATTGGCCGCAAAGCTGCATTATCAAAGATTCAGATTGAAATTCACATCAACATAATCACTTTAAAAAGCAGAGACCGAGCTTGAGACATGGCTTGAAGTTGCTTAACCAGAAAATGATCAGCTATGTGATTAGGGTACAAACATCAGCTTTAAGACACCTTGGATAAGGTCACCTCTAGAGAAAAAACACAGTAATAAAGGAAGACCACTTTATGTGCACCTATTGCATTAGGTTTGACTTCACTAGGCTTCATGTCTCTACAGTAACAGTCCCTCAGTTTCAGCTGATCCTTTATCAGATCAGAGTGCTGTAACACAGGGAGTTGAAAAAAGGTTTGCACAATTACAGTGTAGGAGTGGGTAAAAGGGTGGATGTTCACACGGGAAGCAAGGGGGAAATAAAATGGGCCTTCAGAAATACTTCTGTAAACCCATGGCTGCAGAAAGAAATCTCTGTCCTAATTAGGGTTGTATCAAGTGTCGACAAACACCTTCACACCCCTATTGAGCTCTTATTGAAATGTACTAAAGTACAGGCATTGTACTTATTGGGTTAGATGAAAGCACCGCTGCAGGTCCTTGCCATCAAACTGAATTAGATTCTCTCATTCTGCTTAAAATTGAGATCTGTTCCTCTCCTATGTAATCCAAGAGAAACTTTTACACCGTAGCCAGGTAATTTCCCATTTCATGACCATTTCTTTAAATGGTCTAAAACGCCGCAGTGTACAACCACACACAGACACAGCCACGTGAGATCAGGTCAGTTCACTTAAAATTGTGTAATAACATTTTAATAACGATGCCTTACACTTCAGCGGCCAGTTTTCGTCCCAGCGACCTTTGGAGGAATCGGAGCTCAGCGCCACTGTGGCGGCCGCGAAACGTGTCAAACCGCGCGCCTTCGATATTTCAATTTGTGCAAAACCATCCCATGACATAATTGAACTTAAAAAAATTCTCTCTCTTTACAAACCTCATTAATTATTCCGTTTCGGTAATTCAATTTAGCGGCGCTCGTCAGTCATAGGGTTGTGGGTTCCGTACTAAAGTGACACAGCGAGCAGGTCTGAGGCACGGTCTCCGGTAGCACCAACTTCCTCTTGACGGGAGCAAGTTTAGCACCGAAATGAAAACAGCTCTTAACATATGAAATTGCTCCCGGTTCGTCGTCGTAAATATTCATTTGAGATTAAACGGTGCTAAACACTCTCAGAGAGAATCTGCACCGCACTCATAAAGGTTATGCAGATTGCTGAAAAACCACAAACGGGGCAGAGAAAAAAAAAACGAAAAGCTTAAAAAGAGAGCGGAAGGGAGGTCGTGATGAAAGCCTGGCTGGCGCACGGAGCTTGAAGCTTTCCCCGATTTCTGTAGCAAGACAGAGCTGGATGTGGAAGTCTCCACATGTGCCGACAACGCCGGGGGGCCGCCCGCCTCAAATGCTGAGTACTGGGGATCTGCGTGCCATTAAAGCCAATGGCACAGAAACACACATTGCCATTTACTTCACAGAACGAAACTGAAACTAGCCTGGCAATGCAGAACACAAAAGTATCCGATCCTATTTTTCAAACTTGCAGTCTAGCATTATGGTGTTAATATAACGAGCCGTTTCCAGTATTCAATGACGTCATCTCCCTTTACAAGCATCAGTCTTTAGTATTAAAACATTATATCAGACAGATCCTGGCTATTAAGCATCCATTTCTAAAGAATGCATTTGTTTTATCTCAGCATGTTTTGGCCCCTGACAAATGATGAGACTGCAAAACCAGGGGCTGCCGTCTGTAAACAGCAGCCTGGGACGGTTCAAAAAGCCTGAGGTCCTCCGCGTCTTCGCTTTAGGCAGAAAACGCAAGTGATGCCCTTCTGGAACCCGGAGCTGGAGCGAGAAATGTGGAGTAACCAGCATAATACATTGATGAGGGCGGGACAGACACACCCACAAGGTGGATTCCCTACAGCCTTATTTTAATATGCACGAGCACATAGGTGCACAGGCAGACACACCCACACAGCCCTCCTGCAGAAAAAAACCTTATGGCTTGAAAGTTGAACATTTACTATATGATGGTTAACTAACCATTAAGTGGGTACATGAAGACTTTACCACTGCGTAAAATGTGTTGATGGAGAATTACTTGATCTTAACAAGATTAGGGATCTTTATAGCCTCCTAAATCCATAAAATAAAAAACGTTAAGTATATTTGGGATACAACAGCCATTAGCTGCCCAAATTTGTAAAGAAATAAAAGAAATTACATTGTTGCTTAGTATCTGTTCATTTAGTGTCACACACACCTTTGCGCGTGTGTGTGTATTCACATTTTATGCCTAGGAGGGTACATTTTGGTGATATTTCTTGTTTCTTTTCTTGAAAAGTTTTTATTTCAAGCTCAGCAAACATCTTTAAAGAGCTGTTGATAAAGAGTCCAGAGACCCAACGCAAACTTCGCATGACCATCCAATATTCTCCTGTGCCTTACATTTTCCTGTCAAATACCCACATCTACCAAAGAACATGGTCAATAGGCACCACCACGGCGGCACAATTACACGAGCAAAGACAGTCAACTCTCTGGTCAAAAGACCCCTGACTGCACGCAAAAACTCCTTGGAAACCAGCAGAAGATGAGCCTTTAAGTCTTCAATTTACAATTGCGAGCGATGCACACTTTAACTTATCAGTCATAACATTTATATTTCAAGTGTCAAGCTTTTAAAAAGGGACAAGTGAAATGTTTTTTACTCTGTGCTCAAGGAATTTATTGCTCAGTGTCGTGTAATTCAAGAGTCATTATTTCAAACCACAAGCTTGACTGAGGCCGACTCAGTTTAGATTTCACCGACATCAGTGGGACCGATTTATAACTTATCAGTTGACAAAACATATTAAGTGTAAACAGGGCTTAAATTCAACCAGAGCAGTCCAGTAGAATTTCAAAAATCATGCTCCCATGCACACTCATTGAATATAAAAACCCTTACTAACTGTAACTAGCCAACAAGCGATTTCTACCTAGTAAGTCTCATTTATATTCATCATCGCGCAAAATTCGCCGTTAATTAGCTACTGATATCAGGAGCAAAAATGTATACAATATATGAGAGTGGATCTCTGATTGGCTTGGCCTCCTTTAAATTAAAAGATCAGCGACAACGACTACAGTTTATTCGTACTTGAACGCTTAAATGGAGAAATCGTTTCGCAAATAGAGAAACGTTATGCCACTCATTTGAGTGACCGTCTCTACTTTTGAGAGAAGCAAACTCTGGCCAGTGCATCACAAGATCTCAGAACTTCACTCTCCAGAATGAGTGATCTCCAACTATTAGCAAAATAAAACATAAAAAAAGCAACTAGTTAAAACAAGAACGTTTGAATGGACATTTAAATTAAGGTGGTCCTCGACCATTATTCTGTATAGTTCAGGCTCTTGGGGAAAGTGCTAGATGTCATAGTTTCAGACAAAACTATATGGCCTATTTTCTTGTTGTTTTTAAATCATCATGAACACGTCAGTAATTGACAATACCCATGTTCTACAATTTATTTGCAAAAGGATCAAATATTGCAAAGGAACTGAAAATAAACCAAAAAACAACAGGAAAACATTGAGAAAGTCTTCTCCAACTACTTTCTCCCAAATGAGTCTGTTCCACCTGAGACTTACACTAAGCGATAAAAGTACTCCTGACTTACTGCTTTCATTAAACAGGATTAGGTGCGGAGGCCATACTGTACCAGGAGCAAGGCAAAAGTAATCAAATCCATCAACAGGACCTGCATTATCCTCCCACCATCCATTTCCAGAGAAATATTGGTTTCCATTACATGTCTCAAATTTGTAAACTTAGACAAAAGACAAAAATAATATACTCAAAGCTTACGGGGGATGCATATTGCATTACATTGCAGGGATTTATTTAATTAATGAATTAATTAATTTGTAATCCCTACCAAAACTGTCCACAATGGTGCATTATTATACCCAGTATAATAGCCTTACAAGTAGGGCAAATTCATTCTGCAATCAAATTCAAAGCAACAGGCATTAAAGTGATTAGACCAAGATGCCCAGGAAGATGAGCTTAACTCTGCCCAAGACCATTTATTGTACATTAAGGACGATATTTAGATCTAGCCACCAGGGCAAGTGACAGAAAACTATAGCTCAACAGCCTCCCTGGGGGTCACCCAACATTCAAAGGGAAACACGCAAGTAAAAATAAAAATGCCCGGAGGTAATGAAGTAGAGATACATTTTATTGTGTGCATCTTTAACAGCACACTACTAAACCTTATAAAAGCATGAATTTAACTTCTCATGCGGGCTATGTAGTCGGCATAGCCTATAAGAAACGGGTAGCTCCAAGGCTACAGGAAGTGGTAGAGACCAGTCGTACTTCACCCTCCTGGCACCGGGGGCAGAAGTGGTAGCTACGAGACCAGGCTTATTTGAACAATTTCCAATTCCAAACTGGAGAGAAACACTAAAAACAGAATGTATTCTATCTTCCATAAAACCTCATAGCCAGTTAGCTGGAAGGCATTCAGAACTTCCGTTCTGGTAAAAAAACAAAAAAACAATGCACACCAAAACACACAGCAGTCACGCGAATGTCACACAGAGGTGATGGCCAGTTATGCTCATAATTTTCACATCAGACCGTAAGTTCTATGTCTGAACCAATCAAACACAAAATTTGCTGATTAATCACTTCACACGTTGGAAGTTAAATAGCGGACATCAGGCTCTCCACTTCCAAACTGACCCAGATATTCACCCAGATCTCCAGATGTGAAAGGGAAGCAGGATTATTTTGCTGTGCCATCCAGCTGCAAATGCTTTTTAATGAAACGTCCCAGAAAGACCTCTAAACCCGCTTCTCTCGCTCTGATCCGACAGAGGGCTGGAGGGTTAGAACTAGGCCTGTTAAAAAAAAAAAAAAATAGTAAATTATCTTATTTCCAAATGAGCACATTTACCTCACCAACGGTTTTTGGGCCTGTCATGAAAGGATCGATCGCAGACGATAAAACTGCGGCCCGATTTTTCCTAATTTTCCGAGGCAAATACTGGAACACTGCCCTCTTTGATGTAGCAGAGATTCTCGGAGTATAAATTGGCCTTGGCAAGCACAGTGTCATCTGATTAGAATTCTAAATTGGGCCATTTCAAACATTTTGCTTAGAGGCCCTGGTGGAGCTAAACGGGGCAGACTTGATCAAATTTTGCCCCACTCCTTTCATTTCACATCTCAGGAGGTAAAATTATTTCCAAAATAGGCTGCGAGAATATAACTTTTGATGCTTAACTATAACATCTTTCCGACTCACTATTTAGGTCACACTGGCTTCAAGACCCAACTTGGACACAAAACAGGAGTGTCAGTTACCCCAAAGCTGAGACAAGGCAAGTAGCCCTGCCAGCATGGAACCATTTTATACTATTCTAATATTGTATGGGGGACTACATTTATTTGACAGCCCCACAACCAAAAATCTACTGATATCCAAAGTTGTCCACCAGTGTGAAAAATAAATAATGAGTAATAATGTCAAGTATATAATTATTAAATGTAAAGCATATAATTAGCTTGAATGTAAAACCCCAAGAAACAGCACATTCTCCTTCAAAAATGGCCAAAACCAAGGAGTGAAAGCAGAACGAGCGAGATTAGAAACTGCTAGTTGTCACATACTGAAAACAAACAGTAGTTTGGTCCTACCTTAACTTTGATTCAAGACTGGACCTGTTTTTTTTCCCCCTTCATATTTTTCCTAAAGTAACTGTGCATTATACTATTATATGAAGCGATGACAGCTAAATGCTACCAAAAAAAACAAAAACAAAAAAACACCAGAGCAGGGTTTGCTGTAAATACTAATCTCCACGACCATATATTAGAGAATGTACGGGATTAACTAGCAAATAATAACTACCGAATGACATATCCCCGTTTAACTCATAGTCAAATGCAATTCCACAAGTTACTGTCATAGCCAGTCACTCAGACTAAGCAGACGCCAAGAGAAGTCGCTTTATTGCCAGCATTTTAGTTAACTAAGAGGTAACGGGTACTACAGTAACAAGACGTTTCGCAACAATGCCATTTAAAATACTTTTCTTTTTTTTTAGTAAGTGTTGTTGCAATAAGCGCCTATTAAAACGTTATCCTTGTTCCGAGCAAGTAGTCTATTCCCGTTTTGTTAACACTAGTTAACTAACGTCTAAACCGGCGGACACACAGAATTCCGAACTCAAGTTCCTTGGGAAAAACAGACACTTCAACTTAGCACCAAAAAATTCACGACCCGCTCTTTGCTTATACATCCAGATATGAAGGAATTTAACTATTTGCAACAATGTAGCTATAATTGGTATGGCATTCTTGACATCAATCACCATTTGTCCCTGCGTCTCAGTTGAATGCAAGTTGCAAACTTCATTATAAACCCACGAATGCAACATGAAAACAAAAACGTGTATGATTCCAAAATACAGGTTAATGCAATAACATTCAATAGCTTATTTCAGGTAAGTTTCAAAGGCCTGTCTAGCCCAAAATTGCAAAAGATCAAAAGGTAAAAGAAAATAAACATTAAAATCTAGCGGTCTACCATTTTGATCCAAGGTTTTCTGGTGCGAAGGAGTTCCCGTTCCCCTTCTTTATCATCGGACTTTTCCTCGCCATTAAAATGTTTAATGTTGCATTTTCACATTTCCTCTGTCTCTTTTTTCTCCTTCGCATCAGTCTTTTTTCGCCATGTTAGCATTTAGAAAAAGACAAAAAATGCAGCGACTGCCTTTGCAGAAGGAACTGGTGATTGGAGCTCTGGGATCATATGGGTGGTTTTGTCTGACGCTTTAAAGGGACAGGGACGCTGTAGTCCACAGGGTTCAAAAATAAGCGAGGATGCATTTCATTCTCTCTTATATTTTATGATAATTAATGGGGGTGGGGGAATAAAATGTATGTTAAGCAAATCCCCTGCGTGTTCTATGGTCGGATACTACAGCGCACATTGGTAGCGCGACGTTCTCAGTTGCGTGCAAGGTCATGGACTCCACACGCAAGTGACCTGATCAGATTTACACTATATGCTGATTAAACGCCCTTGAAAATACAACACAGTTTCATAGCCATAATCACCACCACAGTAAAACAAATTCGCTCCAGAACTTGGCCAATGTGGTTACTACTGGTTACTGTTGAGCAACTACCGACAGTATACCAAATATGAATTAAATTTGCATGGATAAAGAACAGCGAACTTTATAAATGAGTAAAGCTTTACATTATGGAACAATAAGTCCCTTGTCTGTCTCTGGCCTACAAAAGAGTCCAATTTTGTGCCTCTCCACAGTCACCTTGTGCAAGTCCAAATAACTACTGAAGTAGTAGTAAGAATACTCAGATAAATAACAAACTTCCCTGCAACGTGTACAGAAAAGATGCTTGCAGTAGTCAGTAGTCAAAAACCATCTAGTCATGAGACAAATAGACGCACATCTAATACATTATATCTAACTCAATTTCACAGCCAAAGCATTAGTTCCAGGGAGAGAAAACCTTGACATGCAGTAAAACGTGAGGATTTACCTAAATATTACCAGGAGGAAGTTAGAGCGGAAATAAGTCTGGATACTAACTGATAGATTGCAACCTGACCAGGAAACGTGTTACAGGGGGAAAAAAAAAAAAGTGAATTAACATTATCCTCTGAATGTGTCTTCCATATTCAAATATGTATTTTAGTTGTGAAATGTATCTACTATCCATAATAATAATAATGCCTAAATTGAATATAATATAAATGTATTACAGCAAGGATATCATGAACATATTTCTATTCCATATAATCACTGGCAAGCTGTGGAGTTGGTGAAAAATGTCTTATGGTGCTTTCATTTCAAACAGTCACAAACACAAATTATTATTACCTTAGAACATGAAAGTACGATCACCCTGAATTAACCTAGATTTTTCTTTTGGCATCCAGACAAATATGCCTGTGAACAACATGTTTGCATGTAGATGATGAGTGAAGATTGCAGGGTTAATTTTTTTTAAATGTATTAAAAATACTGTGGTACATATTTCACTATTTACATAGCCCCTCTCAGTCTGAACGGTTCTGTCTAACTATACACAATTGTGGCAAATGAAAATATAGGATTGTACAGAGATGGATTGTGGGATAACTGAGGGCGGACCCAACAAGGCCATGACTGAGGAAGGCACTCGTGGAGACAGCTTTGTTCATTGTTCATTCCATGGCCTTTATCAGAATCAAAAATTCTGATCTCATCACTCTCAACTGGTAAATATTATCTTATCGCCATGAGGTCAACACTGAACAGTTCGATTGTTTGGGGGAAACAATTAGCATCAGGACCCGCACCAGCCAACTACACAACATCTTCTTCCCCCAAGCGGTCAGACTTCTATACTCCTGATTGAGACATGCATCAACATATATATATATATCAGCACTGCACTTTACATCTCTTATTTGTGTATATCTGTATTTTGTGTATATGCTACAGTTACTGTATATTCTGATGCAAAATATTGTAATTTATTGTTGATATTTTGTTTATTGTGACTACAAGAACTACTGTGTTGATTGGAACTGCACCAAAGACTTTCACTCACTACTTGCACTTATGTAGTTGAGGGAAAATAAAATAATTTGGTTTGATTTGATTATATATACAAAAAAAAGAGAGAGAGACAAATTGCTATATTGAGAACAAATTGAGAATTGAGATGAAGACACGGAAGAGAGGGTGTGGGTAGCAGAAGGAAGGTAACATTTTTACAAAGGGCTTTGTTCCTCTGTTTCTTAGTCAATTGTTCTTGAGACCAATTGCATGCAGGACATTTCAAATGTGAATTCTTTCTGTCGCCATGTACAGTTAAAATGTCAAACAGATCACAGAATTATAATCAAATTGTGGTTTGAACAAAGAACGGAAATATTCTCACAAAGCTGCGCTTGTTTAGCCCGTTTTACAAATGGGGGTCACACATTGACAGCCTTGTTCAATGTGGGCAATGGATTCGCACATCCAAAAGACGCGGTTCAGCGTAATTAAGTTTGCATGCTGGGGTATCCTTAGACGAGGTCGCTGTGTTAAGCTTCCGTTTGGCTGGCATGGGGCTTTGGAGAAAGGACCCATTCACTGGCAGTGGCGGGACCTCTGCTGGCTAAAGGGTGCACTATTCACTCGTTCAGTCTGCTCCTTGCCTGCTGTCTCATCCACGTGGTAACAGAAGCATCAAAAAGCATTAAAACGTGTATTTTACAAGAGCTAAATCGTACTTGCACTGGCAAGCAAAAAAGCGAGTGTAAAATTGCCTTAATGGCCCAGTAACAGTATGTCAGCCAGGATGTTCCCTATTTTGCATTCCAATGACTTTCAGTTAAAAAGAGGATAGATTATATATACAGAGTAGTCAGACATTTTAATTCAGGGTAATATACATACATATATTTATTTTATTCCGATCAGAAGGCTATATCTTTTTACTTAAAGATTCCAGAGCCTTTACGAATTGAAAGCACAGTTAACGGGGCAAAATTGTTTTTCAGGTATTGGGCATTGAATTTTAAATTCTCTGATTGTATATATTGATATATTTTAAACAAAAAAAACAAGGATAATCCTTTAAAAATCTCTAAGAGGATGTTTTGCGCAAGAGCTCATCTTCAGCTAAGCTCACAAAGTGCTATAAACTTGTTATTCAAAAAGTTCCTCAATGATTAGAACACAGAACTACGTTTGGAGTTCATTCCAAAGGGTTCCAAAGTTCCAAGTTTGGATATTTATTAATTTTCCTTCTGTTTGTGTTTTGCATTTGTTCTGACTTAGATTTTCCTTAATATTTCTGTCACAAACGTATGACAACAGTGGAGGATGCTTAAAAAATAGGGGCTGTGGGAAAATCTTCCTGGAGGATTTTAGTTATTTTGCCTATTTGTTTTGTGC
>JAOVYW010016873.1:7830-35381 GCA_025775045.1 Hiodon tergisus | reverse complement strand
ACTTTCATTGGGAAAACTATCAATGATAGGTTTTAGTGATGGGAAGTGCGCAGCAATCTTCACAATTGAGTGCATTCGTGAAAAGACGGCGTTTTCCCCTTGAAGGCTAGTGTTCAGTGTATTTAGTTGCCCCGTGATTTTCAACTAAAAAGCCACGGTCTGCTAACCATGCAGGATCGGTGAGTTCGTTCCATAGTGTCGTTTTACATTAAATTATTTCATTACTGCCACCGCTTCTTGGCAAATTAGGCAAACACATTTACCTTTATGTTTTGTAAAATAAATAAAAATCACAGAGCCACCTGTTTTGGAACCGACGACATTCACTTTCCACCTTTCTCTTCTGTTTTTTTTACAGCCACCATTGTGATTAACAAACCAAACTGGAAAAAAATAAAGTGAGCGCGAGTTTTCCCAATAACTGGTGCATGGGGGAAGGGGGGGCAGAGGAAGTAGAAAGTTTAAGGAGAAATACTTTTGTCTTTGTATATTACACCTTCTATTAATCTGTCAATTGGTATCGCCCAATGATTATTTTTAGTGCCGTTTTTAATTATAACAAGTAATTGGTCTGCGGGCCTGATGAAGAAGGCTTGCGGGCCGTGTTTGGCTCCTGGGCCGTCTGTCTGTGGCCTGCTGCAGATCATCTTCTTGACCCCTAAGTGCCCCACCCCCTAGGGCCTGTGCATGGACACTAGCAGTGGTTTATATTGTTGTCGTATTACACACAGCATTACAGCATCATTATTAAATTCCAGAGAATCTCATCTCGGGTCTGAGAGTGGAGTCTCTGGAGACTAATTGAGAGCCAGACTATTCATTCGATTGGCTTTGATTGATTAGCTATGGATGTTTTCCTGAGTAATCCTCTCTTTAGATTGATTTCTTAATCTCCTATTGATGCCTTACCTATGAACATCTTTATACAGGTGCTAAGTTAGGGCTCAAATAAGTAGCTGTCAGATTGTGTTTTTCAGATGAATTCCTACCTACGTCAAGCTTTGACTGATCAGTTCATTTTGGGGGCATAGATGGCTCTAAAAAACTAAAATACTTAACTACAAACTTTCGTCTTATTTTATCTGAGGTAGCACATCAATCAGAGTCTATATTATCTATTTAAATCAAGTTTTTTGACTAGTAGAGCTTGAATAGTGTCGATTCTAAGAAGTTGAAATTTCCATTTATGCACACCTGGTTTCATCACCTCTATGTGATAGTGGTGTTTGAATGCTAGTTGGCTAAGCTACATTGAGCTAGCTCCAGAACTAGCATGTCTTGGAATATAATACATTTGATTGTTAAATTTATTATACATTTAAATATTGTATAATTGTAAGATCTCTGATGGGAGTGGGGTTTTATTTATATATATATAAAAATAATAAAATTTATCCTTTAATTTAAGGCAACTGAATATTACTACTTGCTAGTAAAAGCCCGTAAATATATTGTTTATCTTACAGCCTTCATTTGAAAATGTTCCAGTAGTAAGTTTCTTTGAAAATATTTTTAAAAATTAACTTGACGCACTAGTCTTCGTGTCCCTTAGTAGTTTAGTACTGTACATTCAACCAGATGTGTTCTGTTCTTGTTTTACAGGGCAGATGTTTTGGATGCTCTTCAACCCTGGCTTGTTTTTTTTAATAGGCTTGGAAATGGATCGTCTGTAACACTGTTGCTGTTTTTTTATTATTATGGACTGGGCAATGGAGAGGTGACTTGCTGGATTAGCTTGAAACACTCATAACTGAGCCAGAATGGCCTTCAGTTCATCCAATGCCAGGTCAGACCCTAGAACTGGGCAACAAGTGTTTCCTGACTGCATTGAGATCTACATTCCCAAGGAGGCCAAAGTGAAATTGGTACCTGTGGGAGCGCTGCCGTCAGGCATCATGAAAAGGATGGGGCTGCCCTCTGTGTCGGCTGACCCCGGCTCTCAGACAGCCACCTGGATCTCCCCTGTGGTCATTTGGGAAAAAACCCTGCAGCTGCCGAGCGGCCAGCCTGAGAACATTATGGCCCGGTTGAGGTTCCCTGGCATCTACGCTGCCATGGCATCCATGGAGCAAGGGCGCCAGCACTGGCTGTCAGTCACCTGCTGCCATGAGGCAGCATTCAATGCCCTCAGGGAGTTCATGCCATTGGAGCACCAGCTGGACCCCAAGAATGAGGGTCGGGAGGCCTGCCAGGCCAGCTCTATCCCCAAAGGCCCCTCCCTCCACTACCGTCAGGACTCTATGGTCATCCACAAGGGCAGGGCCTTCCTGGTTATCAAGACTGCACCGCCCTTCAGGTATGTTGATAGCAGTGGACAGAGCCTAAAAGTCCTGAGTACTGAAACCGCACAGGCCGCAGAACCCTCGCCGAGTCCTGAAATCGCTCCGCCCCCTTTTCCCGCGGTG
This sequence comes from Hiodon tergisus, assembly GCA_025775045.1. Lineage (NCBI taxonomy): Eukaryota > Metazoa > Chordata > Actinopteri > Hiodontiformes > Hiodontidae > Hiodon > Hiodon tergisus. The sequence goes on along the minus strand of JAOVYW010016873.1, from coordinate 32,976 downwards.
AAGAGGCCCAAGGACCTGAGGGCACAGCTCCAGAGGTTTGGGATCACCCGGCAGGTGCGTGTGACCTTGACGAAACTGGTCGGAGGCCTCCTTAGGAGTTGCGAGACCACCAGGCGGAGCTGCCTAATGGACCCAGTGCCAGTCGGCCACCCTTGCTGCCAGGAGGTGAGTTGTAGCTGTCTGGTCTCTGTGTCACTAAGGGTGAATTATCCAGCTCGGGCAGTACTAGAGTGGTGGAGGAGGCTGGTCATTTTACCTACCCATTTTTGTTGTTACGTATTACCTGAAAGTTTATTATTTTCTTGTCTTGTCTATTCCAAGCTAATGACAGCCACTTTGTCCGCTATTTTGGATAAAATGTAAAAATCTGATTTTTGATTACTTCTAGCATCATTTGGAGAAAAATGTATGTAGGATGGAGGACTAACAAAGGCCTTTGTTTTTCAGGTAAATGTCTTCACTGGATTACCTCATTCTTTTTTTGTCTCTTCTGTAGGATGCAGAACATAGAACGCTACTGTTAGGAGAGTCCTGTAGGAGCAGATGTTCCAGAGAGTCGCCTGGGAATAGTTTTCCACTAAATGAGGAGCCTCTAGACAGGAGTGTGCCAGTGGAGCAGGAGGAGGGGGAGGCTGCTGATGTGACTGAATACTCCAGTGCTTCTGTAGAGGAGGAGGAGCAGAAGGGGGCACCTGATGTGCCTGAAGCCTGGGGTGCACCTGTGAAGCTGGAGCAGCAACAGGAGGAGGAGTCGGTGTCAAAAAAACCCAGGCTGGCCCCCGCGCCTCAGTTAAAAACAGATGGGAATGACTGTTGGGAAGGAGACAACGTTTGGGGAAGGGGCTGGAAGGACAGAGACCAGGTGATCTGCCAGGGGACTGACAGCGAAGCAGCGGGCGATGCTTGGTTCCAGGAACCAGAAAGGTCTGTCTTACTCCATGTTTCTAGTTCTGAGGCAGTTGGGTTTGACTTTGAGCTGTCAGCAAGGCGAGAGAGAATCAACCGCATCCGGGAAAAGCTCAGAGAAAAGGAGGCAGCCCTGGAGGGCCTGCTGTCTGTCGGCTGCAGTGGAGTGAAGAGCTTCCCTGAAGCAGCTTTGGTGTGTCTACCAGCACCACGACCTGAAAACGGCCAGGTGCTTGTTAACCTGCATCATGACCCGAAAACACCCAGATGCCTGTCTACCAGTATCACGACCTGAAAACGGCCAGGTGCTTGTCTACCTGCATCACAACCTGAGAACAGCCAGATCCCTGTCTACCAGTATCACGACCTGAAAACACCCAGATGCCTGTCTACCAGCATCACGACCTGAGAACAGCCAGATCCCTGTCTACCAGTATCACGACCTGAAAACACCCAGATGCCTGTCTACCTGCATCATGACCTGAAGCAGCCTTGGTGTGTCTACCTGCATCACAACCTGAAAACACCCAGATGCTTGTCTACCTGCATCACGACCTGAAAACAGCCAGATCCCTGTCTACCAGCATCACGACTTGAAAACGACCAGGTGCTTGTCTACCTGCATCACAACCTGAGAACAGCCAGATCCCTGTCTACCAGTATCACGACCTGAAAACACCCAGATGCCTGTCTACCAGCATCACGACCTGAAAACGACCAGGTGCAGGTGCTTGTCCACCTGCATCATGACCCGAAAACACCCAGATGCCTGTCTACCTGCATCACGACTTGAAAACGGCCAGATGCTTGTCCACCTGCATCACAACCTGAAAACAGCCAGGTGCTTGTCTACCTGCACCACGACCTGAAAACGGCCAGGTGCTTGTCTACCTGCATCATGACCTGAAGCAGCCTTGGTGTGTCTACCTGCATCACGACCTGAAAACACCCAGATGCCTGTCTACCAGCATCACAACCTGAAAACACCCAGATCCCTGTCTACCTGCATCACGACTTGAAAACACCCAGATGCTTGTCTACCAGCACCACGACCTGAAAACACCCAGATGCCTGTCTACCAGCATCACGACCTGAAAATGACCAGGTGCTTGTCTACCTGCATCATAACCTGAAAATGACCAGGTGCCTGTTTACCAGCATCACAACCTGAATATGACCAGGTGCCTGTCTAACAGCATCACAACCTGAAAACACCCTGATGCTTGTCTACCTGCATCACGACTTGAAAACGGCCAGATGCTTGTCTACCTGCATCACGACCTGAAAACGACCAGGTGCTTGTCTACCTGCATCACAACCTGAAAACAGCCAGATCCCTGTCTACCAGCATCACGACTTGAAAACGGCCAGATGCTTGTCTACCTGCATCACGACTTGAAAACAGCCAGATGCCTGTCTACCTGCATCACGACCTGAAATCAGCCAGGTGCTTGTCTACCTGCATCACGACCTGAAAACAGCCAGATGCCTGTCTACCAGTATCACGACCTGAAAACGGCCAGGTGCCTGTCTACCAGCATCACGACCTGAAAACAGCCTTGGTGTGTCTACCAGCATCACGACCTGAAAACGACCAGGTGCCTGTTTACCAACATCATAGCCTGAATATGACCAGGTTGTTTTTCACTTTGAATTAAATATCTCTCCTCTGATATGGAAGACCACGTAAGACCCCTAGGTGTGTGACTTTTATTTAATTCAATTCATCTGGATTTATTGTGTTTGGTTTTTATCCTTGTTTCCGTTGCTGATAAAAATGGTTTTACATTTTAAAATAGTTTTACATCTGTGATGTCTTTGATCACTACATTTCTGTAAAAAGGTTTTAAAACGTGCTAGACAGTCTGTAGTTTTTTGTTGAGTTCATTCACCAGGTTGATATTGATCACTGTTTTCTCTGGTTCAATTGGTGTTTTTATGTTTGATGACCAATCCACTGCTGGGGCCAAGAGGAGCAATTGAAAAGTGCACCAGTTCAAATCCCTCTGTGATGTTCCTTTCAAAAGTTACTGGACTTGGCAGAGCATGGACTATCTGGGACTTGTTTTCCATGTTCCCATAGCAAGCCACCGATATCTCCCTTTGAACAATTAGGGGTCGAGGACATAAAAGTAGAATAATTTTTTTTGTTGACTTGCCATTATCTTGTATTTTCCTGTACTCTCTGCACCTTCGTCCTTGTGCAATAAATTAGAGAACTTTTACATGATGTTTTTAGTGTGCCTTTTACTCACATTGTCAGTGATAATGCTGGTCGATCCATTATTATGTATTTAGTGAATAGTCAGCAAGGAAAACTTATTGGATTGTTTCTGCACTATGAAGGCCTATGGCTATATCTCAATATATTTTATTACCTGGGTCAGCAAGAAAACCTGGACTGTCCACGTGGGACACATCTCCACCCACACCAGCATTGGATCCAGCGGTGTGATGGAGTGACCGGACCCCACGCACCTGCTACCCGAAGGTCAATGCGGCAGGGACAGACGGGCCTCCATTCCTTCCCTGAGCTGCACACTGGTGCCAATGGCAGTTCTGAGATGGGACGTGCTTGGGTTGCATATGAGAGAGCGATCCTGTTCAATATCTTTGAGGGGTTTCAGCTGGAATGGGGGGAGGGGTTTTGAAACCTGGGTCTTTTTTTTCTTTTTCTTTTTCATTCTCCAAAAACAGCGAGTGAGGAGAGGAGAGCAGGCTTTTGGAGGGGGTAGCAGCCAAGTTACATTGTCTTAATTTTTTCTTAGGATGAAGCAGAACAGCTCAGCTGGGAGGGAACTGAGCAGGGGCCCCACCCCCTCTGGGTTATAAGAGGGCAGTTGTGCTGCTCTCCCACTGGCTGCATCTGCTGGGGTGGAAGGAGTGACCGGTGAAATGCAGTCTTCAGGGCAAAGCCAGCATTGGACCTCAGCGAAAGCTTGTCTGCTAAAGGTACAGTACTAGCTAGGGACACCTGGCCCAGAGTCGTCTCTATTCTGTTGTTTATTGTTCCTCTGTGAGGAGTGTTTGTTTAGCCTCTGTAGCTATTCTGTCCCCCAGGGGGTAATGCCCATTTTGGGGGTTCAGGACTAGTGAGTGTACAAGTTTTGCCTTTGAGGGGGTGGCTGGACTAGAGGGGTTTCAGCAGCTGCTATCCACGGGAATGCAAAGTCATCTGGAAACATTATGTCCCAGAATCATATTCAGTTTAATATCCCTTTTTTTGGGTTGGGGTTAGCCCTTTTCTCCCTGATACTATGATGAAGAAAAGTAACTCTGGGTTGGTTTGGATTCTACTTGGGCTCTTTCTGCAGCTTTGTTACTATTTAAATAAGGAACAATGTGCTAAATACAGCACACCAATTACCACGCCCACCACAAATTTGGTTATGCGCTTAAGGTGACCACACAGAGCAACTGTGGGGTGTGTGCGGAGGGGATACTGTCTCACAGGCCAGACATGCAACAGATGCTGGGACGTTACAGTTGGCTGTTTGTTTCTTCTGCCTCGGGACTTGTGTGTTTTTCATACATTGGTTGCACGTGGAGGTCGAGCCATTGCCGCTGTCCCCCCGGGCTGTATAATTCACCTGGATTCTGTGTTTTATCCCATTCTGTGTGTTGGGGATCTTTATGAAGATGTAACCATTGTAACGGCAATAAAAATGGCTGCAACAGTGGATGGATAGAAGGTTCTGCTGAGGCGTGTTGGGGCATGTAGCGGTCTCCTGCTTGGCCCAGTCCACTTCTGTAGAGGGGTGATCCCTCTTGGGTGCCTGAACATTATCATGCATTCCTTTTGCACTGCCACTGCACCCTTCACGGGAGAACAATGTCTGTAAAGTGGTGTTTTGGTGGATTAAACTTAAGTGGCATTTGTTTGTAAACACGAAGCCTCCTGCCAGTCTGTCCAATGCTGTTGTTCTGAGGTGATTCTTTTTGCAGTCTGTTGTACTGAGGTGATTTATTTTGCAGTAGGTTGTCCTGAAAGGATTCTTTTCACAGTCAGTTGTTCTGAAAGGATTCTTTTCACAGTCAGTTGTTCTAAGAGGATTTTTTTTTGCAGCCTGTTGCACTGAGGAGGTGCCACTAAGCTGATGCATGATTCGGAACCGCTGTTATCCTGGCCTGCACGGAAACGAGGGAAAAAAACCCCTCTCCCAGACGATGAGTCACACAAAACACAAACTCCAAATTCTCTCCGGTGTGTGTGTGTGTGTGTGTGTGTGTATCCATATAAATATAATATTTCCTCCAGCCATTCTCACTGTTCTCGTACCAAGCCAGCAAAGAACGAATTGAATTTAGGGTCACAAAATTGGCTGTGCTCTTTTTGTTTTGTGGCTCACAGTGGAGTATTGTGAAACATTTGTAGCTTCCCTTGGGTGGGTTGGGAGGGGGTGTTTTTCAGGGGAATGCTCTCTCTCAGAGTAATGCACGTATTCCCTTCCAGTAGATCCTCTTATCTTTATCCTTCTATGATATATCGGGTATCTCCCAAAGGGCAGAGGCCTGTTGTTCATAGGGTCAATTCTTCCTCTCCCAGGCTGAACTGGCATGAGGACCAATCCGAGGGCCCCCACACCCCCTTGCACCCGTGCCCCCATGCCTTGCTCCAGATGGCACCTCCTGTTGTGGTGGTTTAGTCCTCTTTGAGGGGGTAACCTGGCAAACATTGTGATATAGAAAAGTTGTTCAGGTTTTTAAAGGCAAAAAGGGGAAGATCACTCAGTCTTCATCACCTGTAGTTGCTCTGAAACCCGGTGAAGCGATTTATCAGTCCACGTCTCTGTGAGGGTGAACAGCAATCAATTAGCGAAGATCCAACTCTATGCAGTGTCCGTGTCTGCCTGTAACAGCTCACGCTCTGAGTTGTGGCAGGAGGCCTGCTTGTCTGTGATGGAGTCCAGGTGTTTGTTTTTCTCTCTATTCAGTGGAGGTTTTTGACTAGATAAGGGGGACTGACCTTTTCAGCAACGGCTACAATATTCTTAGCTGTTTAGGGAATGTATGGAGGACGCATGGAAAGAGCTTGTTCAAGGCTTTCCATTGTCTGTTACTTGCGTACATAAACAGTATATCTGTGTTTTGTAATTTCTTGTACCTAAACAAACAAGCCCAGATCAATATCTTTCCTCTAATGGCGACTGTGTCAGTGGTAAGGTTACCGGTATCTCTGGAAAAAATGACAAATGAACCAAGTGTGTGCGCGTGCGCGTGCTTGTGCGTTTGTTTTTCTGTTCGTCTTCAGTTCCCGGTCTGGTGTGCTGACAGACGTTGTCCTCTCGTCAGGTGTGCTGGTGGAGGACTGTTTGCCTTCTGTACCTGGTGCTGTGCTTGGCGGCCCTGCCAAACTGCGGGGAAGCCGCCAAGGCCCGCTGTGGCCGGGAACTGGTTGCTGACCTAGAGTTTGTGTGTGGAGATCGGGGCTTCTACAGAGGTGAGGTTCCTGCAACAGGAAAGTAATAATTATAGTCAACGTAATATAAGCTGTTGTTGGTGTAGGTTAAAATATTTTATTGACAAATGTATAAAGCGTTTGAATAATTGGTTTAAAAAGCTGTTATTAAAATGGTGATTATCACAACAAGCTTTTTGAATAAATCTCATTAATTACAAAATTATAAAGAAAGTACAAAGGGAAGTTCCTCAGTTCCTCCGTTTTGAAGATTAATCGACAGTTTTGGATCAATCGGTTCCTTGAATTAGAACAAAGTTTCTTGTGGAGCACAAACCTTGGTCATCTAGGGTGCATTCTACACTCAGGCAGTAGGTGGCAGCAACATGCTGCCCTGTCTTTAAGTCTGAAGTTGAGCAATTTGCAAAGACGCTAAACAGAAAAGTCACTTGCTAGCCTAAAACCACGGAGATCTGTGTTAAAGTTGAGCATATATAACAAATCTAGCACTTATAGTAATTGGCAATCCTCTCGACTATTGATTTAGAAAAGTCGGCTATTAAATCCGTCTCCCTGTCACATATTTCATTTATGACATTGAACATATTGTCAGTGTTAGGAAGTAATTTAGCAGTGTGACACTCCCACCTGTACGCTCCCCCACAGGAACTCTTACCCATACACCTTTGCTCCAGTTCCATCCTCAAGGACACTTTTTTCCTCACACAGGACAAATGGAAACGCCCCCAGGCAGCTACAGTGGCAATGGGGGAACATGTTGCCATTTTGATAATGATAATTGAGATAATAATTGTGTGCTGGTTCGATAATCTTAGTCATATTAAAAAAATGTGTTCTAAATTTCATTGATCAGTAGGCTGGTGCATAAAAGACAGGAAAACTTAATGTACTTAGAATGTAAAAATGTCTCTTTCTGTTAATGTATGGTGATTTCACTGTGCCAGATACAGATTTAAAGTTGACGTTATTCAGTTGAGTTGGAGACCAACGTCAGGAGATCTGGCTCAAAGTTTTTATGCAGCTGTTTTTTTAACTGACTGCTCTGCCACGTGGGGCCCCCCAGCAATGGTCTGCGGGGAAATACATTTTTCCTATCTGTCCCCCAGGAAAAGTGACAGCGTCCAGAAACGGCGCCCGGCTACGTGGTAAGGGAATTGTGGAGCAGTGCTGTCTCCGTGGCTGCGACTTGCAGCACCTGGAGGCCTACTGTGCCAAACCCCGCCGCAGTCGACGCCACACACAGACTTGGCCCCCACGCACCTTGGTGAGACCACACCCACAAAGTTAAATGGCGCACCGCCTCGTCGCTTGAAACCATGCCCCTTTACTTGGAAGGTCCTGAAATGTTTTATGAGTTAGCGTTTGTGATTGTTGAGACGAGTTCTTCCAGGTGTGCCATAAGCCTTCGCCAGTTATGCAATTTTGTTGCCCTCAACCGGCGGCCTTGTCCTTTTTCAGGAGGAGCTGTTTGGGGCGGTCTTCCGGCGACGAATCCTGGCTCTTTATATGTCACCGAAGACGAGAGCACCAAAGCGAGGAGAGGAGACCCCAAAGCGAGGGCCCCATGAAGGAGACGATCAACGACTGGGAGGCAGACCCAACCCCTCACAAAAATTCCCAGAGCCCCATCAGAGCAGTAGCGCAGTGGAAAAATAGGAGCCACAATGGACTTGACAAAAAGAAACTCTCACCTGCTGCTTCGTATTTATACAAGTGCCTGCGTGGAAACTGCCGTAGTCTTACTGCCATGTTAAAACTTTCTGCCGAATCCAGAATGCTTCCTGCGTTTATTTTGTTTACTGATTGTAATGTGAACCAGCGGCCCAGACAGGGGTGCCGTTTTATGCAAATATTTATTGTGGTATTTTCTGCCTTTTTTAGGGAAAATGTTTTTTTTTTTGTAATAAGTGTAGAGTGAGCCGCACATACTGGCATTGACTGGTCTTCTGAAGTTTGAAAGGGATTGATGTTTGCACACTGTTTTCTTTCTCTTTGAATTGGCTTGTGGAAGAATTCTAAAGAGTTGCCTGGTTCCTGGGATTCAGAGGGTATATTAAGTGTTTTAAAATCTTTTTGCTGGATTATGTCTGAGACTGGAATGCATTTATAGATGGAACTAAAATAATTTTGTTGTGAAAATCATTGTTTTTTTGTGTATGGATTTTTATCATTATTCTTTTTTTGAAAAGCATGTGCACTATTGAGCATTTTGAATGCTTGCTTTGTAAAGTTCATAAAATGTTGGTCAATTTTAAGCCTGTCCAGTTTGTTTTAATTAATTGTATAATATGAAAGAGCATTCATTAAAGTAAACTTGATAAACCCTTCTATGAAGGAAAATGATGTGGAAGCTATTTAGTAGACCATGAAAGTAATGTTTAGTCATGTTTATATATTTGTTTTTGCTATAAATATCCATCTATTTGGGAGAGGTGTTTTAAACAAGTTGTTGAATGGAAAAAAATATATGTTTATGTGATGTTTACTGAAGAACCCAACCACCATAATTTTCTTTCTATTACTTAGTTTAGAACGGGGGTTCCCAACCCTGGGCCTCAAGGGTTACAGTCTCTGAAGTTTTCCAAGCCACCAATAAGCACCTTAATTGCACGTGGAAGCTACACCAGGTGAGATCATATAATCCAAAAATCCAAATAATTATCCTAATGAAACGATTAATACAGCAAGGTGGAACCAAACCTGCTGACACTACGGTTCTTCAGGAGTACGGTTGAGTAACCCTGATTTAGAGGAACATTATTGGGATGAGTGTGACCTTCCGTTTACATATTTTTAGACTGAAATCTACGTAGTTGGTTGTGAATTGCACTTTCTGAAAGCACTTCTCAAAGCTAGAGATACGTATAGTGGGGGGATGACAAGCGAAGATTAACCTGCACCTCAGAACCATCTGTATGTCATTTTGGATGGTGAGCCAGGGATTACTGGCCCTAATGCTACTAAAACGCTATACTGGGCCACAAAACTTCAAACGAAACATATTTTGTTCCATGCCATGCATGTGCTTACTCTGTATCAATCTGTCTTTGTCCCTCTTTTTGTGTTTTTACTTGAGTCCAAAATAAAAGGATCTTTTTGATCTATCTGATAATCGATGGTTTATATATGGTAGATGGAAAACGTGTTGTGATAATCTATACCTGTGTTTGATAGTGCTTCTCTCTGTCAGTGCTATTTGACTGGAATAATGACTCTTCATCTGAACTGGGCTGAAAAATACATTTTGGACTTAGTACAAACCAATGTTGTTTGCTTGTGTTTGTTTATATAGTTTCCTTTGTAAGTTGTCTTTTTCTCATTGCCCCACTTTTCTAGAATGCTTTGTTTGAGACTAGCATGGCAACATGTGTTGCAAATCAGATTCCCGGAAAGAGGTTCCCTTTTTTTGTGCCAGCATCACCGGGTTTACAGGGTGAACGGCACCCAGCTGTCATAAATGTCCTCAGAGCCAAGTAAGCATGTGACATGTGGGCTGCTGAGGTGGTCCTTCTCATTTGTGTCCCAAGGTGTCACGGGCTGAGAACCCTCCTCCCAACACAACTGTGGAGTGTGTGACGTCTGAGGCTGTCCGCTGTACAGTCAGCTCAACTGGCTCTGGCTCAGAGGAAGTTTGCTTTTTTTGTGGCTGCCCTTCGGTTGTACAAGCGCCCCAGTTGTAGATCTTTTTAAATTATGAAATGCTTGGGTGGAACACCTCTGACAACATAACTTGTATTGCTGCAGCCATGACTCAAACCCTATAAAATCTTCTGCAAAGAAAAAGTTTCAGGGTTTAACCTTCTACCCCCCAGAATGCAATTCCAGGGATCCAGATAATGTATGCTACATCATATTTTGCAATGTGTTGTAGAACATAGAGGTTCCTCTCAAATCAATTTAAATTACTACTCATTCTGTGTGTCTCTGTCTGTCTGTGTGGGCGTCTGTGAAAGTTTGAAGCCAAGAGGCTGAACAAGGCATCGATAGCATGCCAGTGGTTTGGGCTCTAGCTATCCCAGGCCACAAGAAGAGGTCCAGACTGACATTGAACTACACAAACCAGCCTACCCTCCCAGGGAGTTGCTATGTCTGTCTGGGCCTATCAGAGGGGGGCTGCATCCACCAAAACAGGACCACGAGCCCTCCGACCCCCCAGACCGGTCCCTTCTTCGGCCGGGCGCGTTCATGAAATATCAGACTGAAAATATTTTCTCTTAAACTTTTGCACTTGGCAGACCAGCAGGTGGGCATTAATGAGTTAATATGCAAAGGCCCGCACTGCATTGGTTATGACCCTGGGAAGGGGGCATCTTATCAGGATAGACCAACCAATGAGGAGCCAGTTATTAAAAATTCAACTGCAAAGTTGATTTCCTCTGTTCCTCTGGCAAGGGAGCATGTACTTGAGTGGAATAGGTCTCAGCTAGCAAAGAAACCCAGGCAAAGGTCAGGGCTGCCACTGTAGTTTAGGCTGGTGGGGGCACCATTTGGGCATAGCAAAAAGGCAGAACCCCATGGGTTTGTAAAGTCGTGCAAACAACAAAATAACAAAATTTAAGGATTAAATATAAAATGCTGAAAATGCTACTTCACTGGAACAGGATGCAATAAGTATATCTAAAACCAAAAACGAATTAAAATTAATTTGAAAATTAAAATTTTCTTGATTGTATGAGGCTCTTCTTCAAGGAGAGTTAGGTTAATAAAAGAACTAGGAGAATACAAAATAGTTTAAACTAAAAAGAAAAGTCGGAAAAACCAGGAAATGATCAATACCTTTACGTAACTTTTCAGCACGCTTAAGTGCATTCTAATCAATGGTTTTGCTGCGTATAAATGCAAATAAATTGAGTATATTTAGTGAGTAAAATTTGCTTGGACATGCCAAGCACATTGTATGAAACCATCAACAACAAAGACTGTCAAACTCATTGTTGGGCTCAGAGGCTTTTGGCCTTTGGTCTGTTCCTCCATTGAATAACCGGAATCATTATTTGGGTAAAACAATAGCCTCACCTGGAAATGAATGATGGCTTGACAAAAACCCAGGATGCCTTGCAGCCTGCCAGAACTGGTGTCTGACCCCTCCAGCATACAACCTGCCCAGACAGTGTCACTCATTTCCGTGCGCATGGCCAGGCAGATGGCACGCGCCACTTTCCGTCAACAGTGGGGGGGGGGGGGGGGGGGGCACAGTCGGCTCAAGATGAGTCACGAGTCAGGTCATTCCAGTTAAAGAGCTGGACCCAGTGCCCTTGGGAAGGAGGGCGGAGTTTGATAAGATGTCTCAGCGGTTGCCAGCCCTATCTGGGGTATTGCAGGGAATAGCCTTCAGCTAGGGGTCAAACACCAGCCGCTTGCCTCTGGCAGCTCCCCTGGGAGAAAAAACGGAGACTCAAGCCGCTCCCTTGGGTGCTGCTGTGCAAATCAGGCATTGAGTGGGCAACGGAGGGCACCGTGACTAATTCAATATTGTCCCGTGAGCTGCGACATAGGCACAAACTGTTTTCGTTGGGGCTTTCACAAGACCTGCCTAAAAAATCCAGTGCCTGGTTTCTCTGGCGCAGTGTTAAAACAAGACAGCTCAGGCATCAAATTGTCATAGAGCGGCTCTGCTCAAATTCTCCAAGAAATGGTATTGTGCATCCCAGCCACTCTGCAACCTGCAGCCTCATGACTGGGAATCAGACATTAGCCTTTTAAACCTCCCCACACCACACACAAGAGACACAATTGAGAAGGAGTTACATCACTTTCTGTATCATGCGTTGAGTGGGTTCTGCTTGATGATGTTTGTTGACAAAAAGAAGGAGCCTTAAAGGTGATATATACATAAATGTGCTCGGGCTCATCTAAATTTTGCCCATTCCTGGTTCTTCTGGACCACCTGCTATTGTCAATCGTCATTTATATGCCCACATAGTTTGAAACATTCACCTCCCTGGGCCCGCAGCTGGAAACCCCAGCTACCACGACACTGACGACAAACCCCAAAAGAGGGAAGACTGACCCGGAGCAGTTCATCTGCCCCCCTCCCAGACCAGCTTGTCTGTAAACAGCAGTGATCTGATAAGGGAGCCTGAACTGAGGTGGGGTGATTCTGTTGGCGCAAGAACATAGTCAAATCAATAAATAAAAAAAAATATATATATAAACAGCATTAACTATACATCTTTATCCCTGATAATTTTTAATTCTAGAGTAAATAGTGTGCATAAAAGTAATATAAACCAAAATATTTATTTCTCATCCATTTGGCAGTGTATACCCGAATCATATACTTGAAAGTTGAAGAGTGTGAAGAAATTAACAAAAAAGCAAAGTTTTTAGAAGTGGTCCAAAAAATATCTTAGTGCCCAAATTGAAACTAAACCCGTGGGTCGCCAGCACGCCTGTTCAAATGACTTTGTGGAAATTAGTCATTAACGCTGGATATTGATGTTTCAAACAAAAGTTGTTAATGTTTAGCAGGACTCCAACTCTCTTCTCACAGCCTCTGGCCTCCCACAAAATGAAAGCGACAAAAGACAGCTGGGGTTTCAAGGGCTTTTGTAAAAGTTCCTTTTGCTGCCAGTAAACAAAAAAAATGTTGATGACCTGCTTAAATGTGTAACATACTTACAGCTGTTCCTGCAGTAGATTAGAACTCAACCGGCATCTCCGTTTTCACCTACCCTGCGGTTGTGCGTCATTACGCTGGCTATCAGCATTCACTCCTCTTATTCGTTTCTGCCTCCTCAGAGATAACGCCCCAGAGTTCCAGTGGCAGAAAATGACAGGAGATTAAACAAAATCACCCATCAAAAATAACAAGAATAAATGTGTTCTGTCACCCAACTCATGGGCCACATTGTATATACATGCCAGAACTCTGTCGTGATAGCTCGGTTTTGCTGATGGAAGTCAATTTGGATGTTTAGGTGTGCAGCTAAGAGGTCTTCTCCCGTTAGGTCCAAGGAAGGATCTATCTATTTAGTTTAAAATAGCTTTTCAACAACTTTCGCATGCACGCAGTGCAGCCACGGGTGATTTGTGCCAGGCTGAACTGATTGAACGATTCGTTGATGATTCGCAAAAAGAATCTTCAGAATCTTTCGAATCTGAATCTGAATCTCGTTCAGTGAATCACTAATTTGGGGCGTATACGTTCACTTGGTTAGACACTCTGGTAAGGCGTGCACTTTGTGCCTATTAGTCTGGGTAGTCTCCATATGCACCACATAGAAGTTGCTGAAGTGAGCTTAATTGGCTACCCCATAAATCACTCAATAATTTGGTGAGGGAGAGAAGAGGTAGTGAGTGGGTCAAGAGGTACAAGTCAGGAGTGAGTAAAACTAAAGAAACGTTTAATCTGAAGAGGTGATAATGTTTTTAACTTTTGCTGCGAATTAAAATTAAAGAGAAGCTTGCAACACTGTTCATCAATAAAATACGTCAGGTCTCTTGGTGAGGCTTCTGGAGCATTACAATATGCCTATGAACATGATGATGAAAAGACAAAAAAACGTTGAGGCTTTTGATGTATGATAATGGAGGTAAAAGGTTGAAAATATTAATGTTCTTCTTACAAATTTTCCAAACACAATTCCTGAGTAATATAGAGGCGGGTCAAGAATTCGGAGAACTGGGTGATATGGATCATTGATCAGAAATCTTGCAACACAATTCCTGATTAATGCAGAAGAAATCTAAGTTTTCGGAGCACTGGGGGCAACTGTGGGGAGTTCGCGTAGGAATTAATTACAGGACATGCAAATACATTAATGGGCCTCCAGTGTCCCAATTTAATTACCAGCAGGGCTTGGATCCAGTGACGTACCCAGGGGGTGCCACATACTCTTGATTCTCTGCACTTTTTGGTATTCGCAGAAAACCAATTTGCAGTTCCATTTTTATGTTTAAGGCCCTGTCCTTGAAACCATCTGCGCCCTTGAGAGAGGAACGGTTGTATTCCTGCAGCAAGTGCACGTGCAATTTCTACAAAACAATCATTATAATCAAATTAAAGTAATTATAGTTTACATTTGATTTTTTATGTATTTAAGTGGTTATATTAGTTATTTGAAATAAATTAATATAAAACTGTAATATATTGAGGTATTAGATTTATAATATTTATTATTATCATTATTATTTAATACTTATCCTTTTATGATTATGTATTTCATAGAAAACAATATAAAAATATTTGCAATAAATGTTTAATTTTATTTAAGAACAGAGTCATTGAATAAATTGTTACACTTAAGTCAGTTTTAACAGATGAGAGTACAACAGCAGGAAGATTCACTGTGATGGGAATGATGCTACTGGCAGTACCCAAAGAAGGCTGTTAAGAAATATTGACTTTGCCCAATATTGCTCGACTTCTGTCGAGTTCAATGTTCTGTGCATGGAGTGTAACTGTATGGAACGTGGAAGCTATTCTTTTTGATGCCAGTCTTCTTTAACTCGGCCCGGATGCACCTGTTCCTGTTGTTTCGGCGACGCACTACAGTTTGGACTACAGGGTCTTCCTGGGCTCCCCTGTCTTGTCTCCCTCACAGCTGCTCCACTTGTTGTTTTCTTGTGTGTTTCTGTTTTCTGAAGCTGCCTTTCCGCTTTCCCTCCCATTGGTTGCCAATGGTGGGAAAAACTGTTTTGTAGACTTTAAAGCGAGCATGACCATTTCGCCTCACGGCAGAGTGTCGGCATGAAGCCGCTCACAGCCCTGTTGTACGTTTTATGGCCATCTTGTGGTTGGTCCTGGTAACTGAAATGACTGTCGAATGTGCATACCAGGCTAGCCAAAAGACAGAGATGGTGAGTGGACAGGTTTAAGCTGATGAGAGAGACTGGTGTTTCACAATAAACTCAGGGAGTGGTGTTGAGCAGAAAACTAGTCCTGTTACACCCGCATATGCCAAGTGTCAGATCCTGTGCTGCGCTGACCTCATCGTTGAAACTAGTTATGGAACCTTTGGGGAATATAGTTTTCTAGAAGGGGTACGCCAGCTATCCTTTTTTACTTTTGGCTCAGTTTTGGCTCAGTGCTTTACCTTCTGTTGAGAAAGTTATGGATTCAGTCTGTCCCTGTAAAAAAATGATTTGTTTTAAAAGATAATCATTTAGTGTGTATAAAGCTTCTTTCAATAAGAGCATGCATTCATCTGCCTCATATTGATACTTATTTAAGAGATAATGAGATACATTTTAGAACCTCTCAAGGATTTTCATAAATTAAATTATAGATTTTTTCCAAAAGACGGCATCTAAAATAATTAATGCTGGAATCAAGATTCCGAAGGTACTAAAAAATAATTAGTTAACGTATAATCCTGCTGTGTAAAAAGAGGAGCTCCCAGTGACTCCTGGGTTGTTTAAGAGGTGCTTATCCAGAGTTACTTGTATAGTTTATGTGATATTTTAACTCAGTTACCCAGCGGCATGTTTACTAAAGCTTTTTGGATTTAATACTTGGCTGATGGGCACAACAGCAATGTTCTACCCTGGATTTGTGACATGAGAACCTTGACTGCCACGCCACCTGCTGTCGGAAAGGAAAACGTGATTGCAGCTTAACCTTTAAAAGACCCACATACCTTCCACCTGGCAGTGCAAGGTTAAACATTCAATGAGACCTCAGATGTCCATCACCAGAGATCAGAAACCTGACCTATTTCCAAGGCTATATTTATATTTTTAAAAAGAAAACGCTGGATGGATGAAAAAAGGATGAATAAGTTATAAGTGGCTATAGCAGATAAACAGGGATAGAAAACTGTGCAGATGACTGAGAAAGACTGGGTTCATTCAAATCCACGGTAGCGGCAATCAGGTGGCCAGACGGGAAAAAGAGATGAAACACAGAAATTATCCGGTGCCGGAACATAAACAGGAAAGGTCAGTCAGTCGGTGTGTGACTCTCAGCAGGGGCTGCCTTGCGTTCTGAGCCGCACCTCATACGCGCCAGTGCTGCGAGATCAAACTGCACACAAACAAACTGCATCCACTCTGATCAACATCCAAAAGCCTCAGGGTATAATCTTTCCCAGAACCCCCCCCCCCCCACGACAAATTGAAAATAAATAACAGATTCTCCAATGGTTAATGGTTATCTGACGTTAAAACACAATAACAAAAAAAAAAGTATAATAAAAGTATAATAAAAACAGTCATAAGTAGGGGAGAAGATAACAATTTTTAACAATAATTATGGATTTCAAATTGATCAGTCTGGGACCAAATCAAAACATTGACAAACCCACAAATTCCTTTTGAATGTTTTAACTTAAAAGAAAAACCCTGCCCATCAGATTTAGAAATCCATTCTCTGTTAAAATGATTATCACAAACACTTCGACTTACGGCGAAAGAGCTTTGCAATTTAAAGTGGATATATTAAAAAACTGCTATGAATTGTCACCTTGATTTGATACCTGCGGAGTTCCGTGTGTTTGTTTCATAATAGTGTTTTTTAAGGCATAGTGAAATGAGATCTCATTTAAGCATTAACAAATCCCATCTACAGGCAACCATTTGAGGGTGCAACCTGTGGCACGCTATTGAGCCACACACAAGTGGATAATGAACTTAACGAGAAGAAATAAGAACTGTGATTCTACCCGCCTCTTCACAACTCCGGTGAAGTGAATAACACTGTTAATGTTGTTATCATGGCACCTGACAGTGGGAGGGATATATTAGGCAGCAAGTGAACATTCTGTCCACAAAGTTGATGTGTTAGAAGCAGGAAAAATGGGCAAGCCTAAGGATCTGATGATGCACGTGAGGAGCGAAGGCTGCCTGTGTGGTCCGATTCAACAGACGAGCTACTATAGCTCAAATTGCTGAAAAAGTTAATGCTGGTTCTGACAGAAAGGTGTCAGAACACACAGTGCATCGCAGTTTGTAGCGTATGGGGCTGCATAGCCGCAGACCAGTCAGGGTGCCCATGCTGACCCTGGCCACTGCCGAAAGCGCCTACAATGGGCACGTGAGCATCAGAACTGGACCACGGAGCAATGGAAGAAGGTGGCCTGGTCTGATGAATCACAGTTTCTTTTACATCACGTGGATGTCCAGGTGCGTGTGCGTTGCTTACCTGGAGAACGCATGGCACCAGGATGCACTATGGGAAGAAGGCAAGCCGGCGGAGGCAGTGTGATGCTTAGGTCCTGCCATCCATGTGGGTGTTACTTTGACATGTACCACCTACCTAAGCAGTGTTGCAGACCATGTACACCCTTTCATGGCAACAGTATTACCTGATGGCATTGGCCTCTTTCAGCAGGATAATGCGCCCTGAACACAACAACAAGTTCAAGGTGTTGACTTGGCCTCCAAATTCCCCAGATCTCAATCCAATTGAGCATCTGTGGGATGTGCTGGACAAACAAGTCCAATCCATGGAGGCCCCACCTCGCAACTTACAGGACACAGCACACCTTCAGAGGTCTAGCGAAGCCCATGCCTCGACGGGTCAGGGCGGATTTTGGCAGCAAAAAAATGGGGACCCACACAATATTAGACAGGTGAACATAATGTTATGGCTGATTGGTGTATACATATAAAACCATCTCGACTCAACTTCCAACTGCCCTACTGCCGGCAATCGAACCCTCGTTGAGCTAATGACAGATTTCACTAACTAGGAACTTTTACTTTTGACTCTAGTGTCCGTAGTGAACTCGTTCAAACAAGCTCCACTATATATATATATTGTTTTTAATCTGTCTCATTTATGTCACGGAACACTGAATCATATACTTCTATCATTCAGACAGGCGCTCAGTATGAATTGCGGTTGAACCTACCAGCAGAGCTGTTAAAACAATCGTGAAAACAATCGTGGGCCGTGAACTGAACCTTGTTGTACACCATATTGGAGAAAGGTCAACATAATATATATCTGAATGAGAATGGATTATTGCTTTAATGCCAGATTTATAAGGTTTTCAGGTCAATTCATTAAACTCAAACCTAAGATTTAATAATTAACTTGCTGATTGTTGATTTGAAGATCTATGTTTGTCTTAACTATATTTTATTCTTAAATCATACATCTTTAAACATAATTGAATTATTACAATTTAAATGAATCTTTTAAAAAGTTTTAAATGTTAAGAGCATTATTAAAGCAAATTGTGGTTATGACTGAGTCTACAAGTATGTTCCTTTAAATACATAACGTTGTGTTTATGCATACTCTGTTTATCTTTCCCTTATGTGCTTACCGAAATGTGGAAAAGTACAGTTGTGCATGCCTGGCAATGAAATTAGTCATAACAAATAAAAACATAATTTAAACATACTAGTTTTAGATGTTTTCTCAACAGACGCCATGTCATGTGTTGTGTGTTGTTTCAAGGGTACGTACAGTGACTGACATGCTGATTGTCGTCATGATATCTCAGGAAAGAGCTGAGTGAAGGACAGAGTGAGATATTCCATTACCCCCTTCCACACATGCACACAAACGCACACACACATGCACACACACACTCACACACACACACACACGCACACACGCACACACACACATGCACACACGCACACAAACGTTCATCAAACAAGAATGCAATTAGCCGATATGCTCTTAACGACTTAATGACTTAATCTTTAATGGCCTCTAATTGTGTGGCCCTCTACTGACTAAAGTAGGGACAGCAGTGCACAGCTGTCATCTGGGAGGATTTTGCTCTGTGAAAATTGACCCTTGAAAAGGACAAATTGCACATTTTCGTCTGTCCTCTGTTCATAACAGATTGGCAAGTCAAAATGCAGTCAAAAAAACCAATCAGGAGCTAATCAAAAGAACCTAAAAAATCCCACCCTTTTTATTTGGGTTTCAGGCATTTCTAGATGACCCTGATTTCCATTCAAGGTAAGCCTCCACAACCAGTAGATTATTTAGTAGTTCTTCTCCCCTCACTGGTATGTTTCGGCCTTCATCAGACACACTGATCAAAATGTTGCCGATTTCACTGATTTGCAAGACTGAAATGCTACGTGGCATTTCAACATATTTCTTGCATAAATATCCAACCATAACATTTATAATGTTTTTTGTAGACATTTTTCTATGACCAAAGTTCACAAACATGGCTTTTTTGATCCAGTAATTGGTTTAAAAAGAGAATTGTTGGTTTGGCTTATTGTTTTGTTTGGTTTTTCCCTGGTGTACTGGGAAAACTGCAGTCCTGGGCAAGCTCAGGAGTTTGTTTTGTGTTGCTATTCTCTTTTGAGTCTAGCCAATTCACAAACAAATAATACGCGTTGCCTTCTATGAATCTATGAATTACTCTGGGGTAAAAAAAAAACTGATTTCGCCCCCTTTAAAATGTATTTCAAAGGGGGATTACCAGTACACCATTACAGTTACAGTATGGCAGGAGGAGCAGCAGAGGATGAAAAAACCACAGACACTATGCCAATGCTTTCTGGACTTCTCTGGTTTAAGACCATCCCCACCCAAACAGCCAGTCCATACACTGCAGGGATACGGAGAACCGCAGGCTAAGAAGTGTTGTCTTCTGGGCCCGAACAGTCAGCACAAAACCCTGTCAGTGCTTATGTGGAGGACCATTTCGCCAGCACCTGTGAAGAAGTCAGCAGGGTTATGCCAGGGGCCTCTGACAGACAACTGACGTTTCCTCGGTAATAGAAAAAGTGCAACATTTTCTTTTATTGTCTACGCAATGAGTTTTATACCAGAAGGCAGGGGGAGGTCACTCCGGGGAGGTCACTCTGGGGGTCACTCAAGGGATTCTTAAGCACCTGGTCCTTTGGGCCTGTGTTACGGCTGAGCACTTCACATTCAGCATTCCACGGTCTGACCATGAAAAATCATTTACAGTTATTCAAATCCTTGTAAAGGGGACATCGGTGGTAAAGAGAAAAGCTAATAAAAAGAAATGTCAAGCTTTGCAAAATAGATATTCATTGTACTTTTTATAAAGGTTTTATAAAATGTTAGTTTGCAATAATATAAAACCAGAAATAATCTTTTGTTTCAGAGATGTCATAATATAATTAAATGAGAAGGCCCATATTACTGCCTGGAATAAACTCCCTGCCCAGGAGAACAATGCAAAATAGCTACTATTACCTACATCAGTGCTTTAAAATTGACTAGAATTTTCATAATGCCATTCCACAGAAAAATTTACTACATTTCCCTCTCTCCGGGACCAGGGAATGACATCATCAGCCACCGCCCCCTAGCATGTACTTTCAAACTGCTGTGCCAATTCAGAGGACCCTTAACAGGTCATACATTACATTTTCCTATTAACAGAAACAAAGAACAGACTGAACAACAAGAAAGAAACATTTCCTCGCCTCTTCCTCGCCCCTACAGCCGGGCTCTAAGGAGACAAAACCACTTTCTTTCAGAGCTGCCACTGATTTAATTTGAAGCCTTCCATGTGAAAGGCCCTTGATCATGGCTCCTGAGTTAAGATTTGGAATGATCATTTCCAGGGATCCGAGAAAATTTCAAGCTGCTTTTATCTGAAAAGTTGTATACTAGAACATGGGTTCTCAAACTTTTTTTGTTGACAGACTCTTTTTCACAGCCTGTCATGCTATCAATGTTAACTGACTTAATGAAAAAATTGTGTTTTCTGCCAGAGCTTGCAGCCTGCAGACAGCCTGAATAACTTAACTGAGTTGAAACTGCGTGCCTCCTGGTTGGTGCAACTTGAAAAGACAAAGCAGTTTTGATCAGGTAACAGGACAGAGCAGGTGACAGCATTTAGCAGGTAAAGATCATCGCCTCTGAATTGAGCGCTAACTAGATCATGCCTCCCCTTCTTTGGCCACTAGATGGACACATTGAGCTGGTTAAAAATACAGTGACTTCACCACTGTGCCAAATTGAAGAAAGATTTAAAGGCAGCTTTAGGTAACCACTCACTGATATACAGGTACCGATTTGAGTTTTAAAAAATATAATAAACCTGGCATGAACCAGCCAAGCCCCAATTCCAAGCTCTTAGATTGGCCGTCTGGTTGGTAAATTCCTTCATAAAGACACAAGAAAAATCATCCGATTTTGATTTTAAGAAAGCACCCAGATGTTTTTGATCATCCCAGATATTCAAGACAACACCCCAGCTCCCTAGCAAAATGTTTGACAAACTCAATGAGAGTGGAAGAGGAAACTTGCTTGACCAAGAACTAAGTGGAGATACAGATAATATTGAAAAGCTGCTTTAAATATATTGTTGACATTTTTGTACAGGAGGAAAGTAAAAACAAGTGAAAGTTCTGGATCCATAGTTTATTGACTGTAACTGTGATTAGTGGCCATCATTGTTCCAGAATAATCAATCGGCATGCATCCTGTGACAGAATTTACCATCATCGTTCCAGGAGAATTAGGCATTTGCCCTGTTCTGAGTGCTCAGCAAAGTAAATCTGTTATGGTCCTTTGGGGAAGTTCTGTCATGGAAATCATGATTAATTTAAAGGTGATGCTATTCTCAAATGTGCATTCACTGACAAAAGTCAGATTGCCCTTTAAAAAAAAGTCTATATCTGTAATGGAAGGAACAGTGGTTTTCTGTTAGGAAGCTGCACTCTGTAGTACCCAGATGGTTCTGTAGATAGAAATATTTTTTACACAAAAATCTCCAAAAAACTTTTCAGTACTTTCAAACTCTAGCACCCAGTCACAGAACACCATTACCAGGTCATAAATAAAATTTCCCCTTGAACGACCTGAGATTTCTACAGTGCTTATGGAAATAGAGAGCATCTTTACTTAAAGTTTTACTTGACATGCTTCAATGTTTAAAGATTTTTCGGGAGTACACAACAAACTATGAAAATATCCAACACTTCTGTAGTTCTGAAGGGCTCATTGTGAATGAGCTTGCTACTAACACATCACTCCCTGAGTCGAAAAGAGGAGTACGATTTTTTCCTGGTGTAAAAGACTTAGGTCTTTGGCTAAACCACCTAATCATTTCTCTTGTCTGTTGTGAAGACTCAAGTTTGATCCATGGCTACGGCTGGTAAAAGCCCAGTAGCCAGGGGAGTTGAAGATGATACGTTACACTTAATATTGGCACTGTTCATAGCACCTTTTCCTTTTTATCACTACCCCACAGCCTGTATACACAGTAAGTGAACGATGCAGAAGACATCTCATTAGGGCTCCTTCCCTGCAACAGTCACAGACAACCACTTTTACAATTTAGAGGCTATTTCTGAAACGGAATGTCGGGACAACAAGGTCCCATTGAGGCCGAAGGAGTCACGGAAGGTGGCAGTAGTCATAGGTCTAAATAATACACAGTTAAATAAGAGAAGGGGGAAGGAGAGGTTTAGAGGAGAAAAAGAGGTCTGATATTTTTTCTGGTTTTGTATTTTTGCTGTTCTGTTCCCATCTTTTTTTGCCACTTTCTAAGGTATGCTGAGCCCTACATTACATTACACTACAACTTTTACTTTGCAAAGATGTACTTATTTGCATATTGTTACAGAGTTGTGAGGCAGCTTCCGACCACAAGATTTCCGATGTACAAACACCATATACAAACACACCAGACACACACACACACACACACACACACACACACACACACACAATACACATACATCAGCCAAATATACCTTATACATAAACAGCAGACACACACAAATATACCAGACACACACTATAAAAGGAAATTACATTTTCACCAAAGGAAGAGTGTTTCCCATAGCTGTGCCTGAGTGACCCGGGATCACAGTGGTGCCAAAGTGACATGGGATCGCACTAGGATGTGTTAACTGTGGCTCACAGTACTCCGTTCACTCGACCACTCAGAGACTACAGAGTGGAGACAGTTTCAGACACCAGGGGTGGATGTGGGGTGGGGAGGTGTAGTTGGAAGCTGGTGTCACTGACTGTCACTCAGTCATGGTGTGTATGCGGAACTGAGGAAATCCCCACCTCAGCCCTTGGTGTAAAGTCCACTTCTGCTCTGGTGAATTGTGCACAGTTCCACCAGCCTCAAACCATGCTGGTAGGGAGCGAAAGAGAGAAGGAGAGGAGTTGTCTGGTCCCGGTCAATCTCTGAAGGGTTCTCGACAAACTCTGAACTCAAACTGGCAAAGCGGTCCGACATCGCCTCCACAGAGACGGTTGCCAGTTGTCGGGGGAGGCATTGATTAGGAACAAAGGTGAGTAAACAGCAGGTGCTGCCGTGTTCCCCGTGGGTTAGAGTCCACAACGCTTCCAATGCAGTGATGAGGACCGTTTACAACAGAGAGATAAAGGCTCTAAGTAGGAAGTGACACTGCCACGTAGTGTTTTGTTTAAACTGTATTTCTTGTTGTCGATGTTCTGTGTCCGCTGTAGTTTTGAAAAATTGTGGAAAATGCAAAAAAAATGGTGGGAAAAGGATTTTATGGTAGGCTCTATAAACTGTGTCTGCTATGCAAGAAAAAAAAGACCACGATAATGATTAACAAACACACTCAAACTCATGCACACACAAATGCACAAACAGGGCATGTGGGACAGCGCAGTATCACATTACTTTCATTTGCAGCCCCTCCCTCCTTGCTATGGAGGAAACCGTAAACAGAGATGAAAAGACATCAGACGCGCCAGCATGGCAGAGACAATGTGAGGCTTTGCAGTGCGGCGCAGGGCAGGGCAGTGGAGTGCAGTCTGTGGTGGGAAAATGAACCATGAGGTTAATAGCTTGGTGATAACCGAAATAGATCACTGGATTGACCTGGGTAGCCCTGGAAACCTACTGTCAGCAAGCTTCTTTTTATGTCTACAGGATAAGATCCCTGTATTTTATTGTTCCTCTTTTTAGACACCTTTTCCACAATAAGTTATACTGACTCTTCATTTTGTCATCAAGATCAAGACATTAAGACAATCGGTGTAATCACACGTGGCACCAATGTGGGATTTAGTCCCAGATGATACAATACTTAGGGTGACTTACAGTCAAGTAAGTAAGGATTGTACCGCACAAAAACATGCAGACAAATTCAGATGCTTCTAAAGTAGTCAGTGTTTCTAAAGTAATCATCACATTACTAGAAGTACTTGTGAAATTCAACAGCATTCAAAATGGAACGATCCAAACCTTCATTCAAAGTCTTTTATGTTCACAGACAGTTCCCTATATTAATTGTTCCTCATTTCAGACACCTGTTATGCTATTGGTCATTCTGAGTCCAATTTTTGGTATTAAGATGAATCAGTGTCAATCAGTGTAATCACACGTGAGACCAGTGCTGATATATTCCCAGATGTCAATAGCCCCAATGTGAGTCCAGGGAGTGTCAATTACATTAGTTGATTCCCTCAGGGAGTGGCAGGGATGTGATGACTTCAGCACTGGTGTGCACTTGTGAGGCCCCAGAGATGGGCCCTAATAACCCTAACCCTAACCCCAGAGATGTCTTGGAGACCCCGATCTGCCTCACAAGGCCTGACTTCATCAGCCACTTCAGCACATTGACTCTGTGCCAATGACTGAGCAGCTAAGTGTTTTAGCAACCCAAAGACCAATGACTGGGCAGCTGAACACATGAGTGAGCCAAAGACAAATGACTGGGCAGCTGAACACCTGAGCGAGCCAAAGACCAATTACTGGGCAGCTGAACACCTGAGCGAGCCAAACACCAATGACTGGGCAGCTGAACACCTGAGCGAGCCAAAGACCAATGACTGGGCAGCTGAGTGTCTGAGCGAGCCAAAGACCAATTACTGGGCAGCTGAACACCTGAGCGAGCCAAAGACCAATGACTGGGCAGCTGAACACCTGAGCGAGCCAAACACCAATGACTGGGCAGCTGAACACCTGAGCGAGCCAAAGACCAAT
>JAOVYW010016864.1:4206-24639 GCA_025775045.1 Hiodon tergisus | reverse complement strand
ATATTATACCATAAAATTATTAATTTGTTAAAAAGAAATATTTTGCTTTGTTTTATTAACACAAACACAATCCAAACACACACACACACACACACAGACTGTCAGGACTGAGATGGGAACCCAAGTACAGCTCCAATAGGGAGATCCAAACACAAAATTCAGAGGCTGGCAAAGGGTCAAACACTGGTATGTAGGCCAGTACAGAAAATCCAGGAGTCGGTAACTGTTGAGTGAGTCGGTAACTGCTCAAAACAGTTACCAGGGATAGCAGACAAGACTTTGCAACAAATGAGTAACACAAAGGGGTTTTTAGTACACAGGACTACTAAACAGAGTGAACCAGGGACACTGTGAACAGTGAAAGGTAAATAAGCAACTAATTAACTCAATTAACACGGTGCACATGGAACAATTAAAACTCAGATGCCACAGTCCCTTGATGACGAGGCTTCCCAATGAGATCGGGAAAACGGGGTGGAGCTGGATCAATGGAGATCCATGACATCCCATTGGATGGGAGCCACAATGCAGTTGGGACCCATGATGGGTCCCTTGCAGCTATGTGAGAATCAAACAGGACAGGCTATCCTCCTTGGTATTTTTGGACTTAGGTCTGTACGTGAGTGTTAACTGGGACCATCGTGAAGTGAACATATTTGAAATTTCAATGGTCAGACCAGGAGAGGGTGCCTTGCTCCTTCTAGCCAGTGTCAACATTACTCAAAAGCCAGTTAGATTGTTGGGAGTTTCTGATTCCTGATGTTGTAATTTTGCTCCATCGGGGTGTGTTTTTAGAGAAGAAGGAGCAGGGATAAAGCTTGGCTGGTTAGCCATGTCATTGGCGCAGCACTGCCCCCCCTCTCGACTCAGAGGCGTCCACTTCAACAACAAAGGGAAGGGCGCAGTGGTGAGCAGTGGTGAGCAGAGTTTACAGTCCATAAAAGGCTTGAGTTTCCGCATCCGTTCAGGTTAGTTTATGAGCTTGTCCCTTGTGGAGGGAAGTGTGTGATGTGGCAACAGAGCAAAAACATTTAGTGAAGCTGGTCAGGGATGCCTGCCTGCTTGAGAGCAAAATTCCTCCAGTCCAATGGATAGCTGAAAGAGTGGCTCCAATCTGAGAGCAGCATCACAACAGGCTAGCTCAGCTTTAAGGTAATCTTCCAAGCCTCTCCAAAAGCCTGTGATCAGCTCACATTCATTCCACTGGCTAGCAGCCACCAGGATGCGGAACTAGAGTGCATAGTCCGCAGCCCTAACACCGTTCAAGCAGCTCTTTGATTGGAACCAATCCAGTATCGTGATTCGCTGTAGGATGATCGAACACAGAGTGAAAATGGGAAAGAAAACTGCTCTGGGTGATCTGCTGGGTGATCCCCAGGAGCTCGGGGAGGATATGGCCATCTTCATGGCAAGAAGGTCAGGTGGGTCCATGGGTGGCAAAGTCATCAGCCATAAGATTTGAGAGCCCAAGTATGGTACTTTAATGGTGACACACTTAATCCAAACAAGCTGCTGCAGGTGTAGCCTGGTCCTGGAGAGCTGTAGGTTATGCTCTCATGAAATAAGAATTAAAGAAGGTAAGAAACCTAAAGTCAACCATACTAACCATGCGGTGGGCATGTATAAATAATTAGGAGCTGAACATGCGTATCCCTTTGTGCAGGGGATAGTGAGTGTTGTTCCAGGTCTGCCAGCTGTCTGTTGTGGTTTGTCTCTAATTTTTAGGTTCCTGTCCAGTATACAGTCTTCTTGGTCATTCCAAACATTAATAGAGATTAGGGAATTGTTCACAGTTGGGCATAATTAACATAGTAAACTCACTACAAAACCTGTACTCAAATCCACATGTGAAATAAACATAACCAAAATTACTGTAATTAAATCAAGTAAGAAAAACAAGGAAACATGACATGACATACACGACAACACTACAATATTGATAGCCTACTTATAGTGATAGAAAGATAGTCTGCATGGTGAAGCCCAGAGAGACCAGCCTTGAGCAGGTAGACATGCCTTGTCACCTCTGTGCTTAATCAGCTGAGAAGCAGAAAGATTTCATTCTTAATTATTATTTACCGGGCGAAACCTCTAAAAAATAAAATGACAGGGGAAAACAGCATCTATAATATATTTATTTAAATTCTAAAGGAGTTTAATATTTCACTCAGTCTTAACCTTTAACCTCCCTCTTTGCAACAAGGATAATAATTGTTACATTTACAAAATGATAACGTTATCTGTTTTCCTTCTTAATGATCTCTTCTCATCTTAAAATGCCTGAAGTGGGAACTGAATGGGATTTCTTATCACTGAAGGATTGTACACATGGACACTTATACAATCACCTTGCACAACCAGAGGCACGGTTGGCACATTTTACCATAAAATAACCCGGATGTCACATTCTAAGCCCCTTCTCAAGGACCACTTGGCTACACATTAACTAATTTATTTCAGATTGCAAAGAATGCAATTGCATTGATACCTGGGCTAAGGTTATTGTATGCAGACCTTGTATCCTGATCATGGGCTGGATAAAAATTTAAATGATTACGCATGATAGTGACATTTTCTCAGTCCATGATGGGGGCAGGCTCAGGATTCCCATTTTCTTTTTTGAAAGAAAACATAGGTGCACACAAGACTGCATCCATCGACAGAAATGTTACAGCTAACATTTCCTACGCTGACATATAAGGCTATGTTTGTGGTGTGTGTCTTGAACATTGTGAGCCAAGTTACATATCAATAACAAACTAAATAAAAGCCACTTTTTGGTAAGTTTAGAATTAACAGTAATGTGTTTGCATGTGCCTTAAACGTTCAATCAATTTCCAGTAGTGTAAGAGGCAATTATTTTCTGTAGCTTTATTACTTTAATAATTTTCTTCTGTTTGCCCTTTTAATCAAATGAGTTAGTACCCTTTTATGTCTGTAGCATGTGTGCGTGAAAATATGTTTCACTTGAAGTTGTTATTTGAGAATCAGGCCTTTCAGGACATAACATTCTTAGGAAAAAATGGCCAAATAAGGAGACGCCCATAAGTCATAAAACTGCGACTATAGGGATAGCCGGTGCTTCGTTCAGAAAATGATCCCCTTTGAGAGAAGGCTGCAGATGGCAGCATATCATATCTGAAATGTGTGGGTGGTTTTGTCAGCAAAAATAAAATTGCTGACTTTTGTATATCAGGTTTTTTTTTTTCTTCCTTATTTTTATTTGTTATGGCCTGCAAATGACAGGATACCCTGCGAAATACCCCCTCCAGGTCATGGGCAAAGTCTGTTTCAGCTGTTTTATCAAAGCTCATGGAAATAATCTAAACTGGGGAAAACTGCAATTGCTGTTGTCATTATTTCACATCTTTCCATTTCCCCCATTCAATATACCTTAGTAAAATGATCTTGTTGTTATGAGTAATACAAATTTGAATTCATAAAGAGATGCATTATAAATACGCCTGGTGAAATGAAAATCTTTTATCCAACATCTCACATCTCTTTTGCAGATATGTCATGCATACAGTAATTAACTCAATGCTCTGGTAATTCGGAATACTGTAAGTGCACTGCAAGTTAAAATATTCAGTAGTCCCATTAAAAACCAAATCCTTCATCGAGGGACATTTAAAAGTCTCCTGTTACCCCAGGCATTTTTCCCTCCATAGTTTGCTGCTTTTCCATAGTTTGCAGTGATTTTATTCTGTGTCCTAAAATTGTGTGGCGGCTGTTAGAATCCCAGCCAGAATAAACTGACCTATAATAAACCTAACACTTGTAACACTTGTACAGCTACTGATGCTTTATACTGAAACCATTTGGTTATTGAGAGACTTCACAGTAACGGATAAAACAAATCTTCAGAGCTTATTAGTAGTGTTTGGCAGATTCGAACAAACAAATCTTCTAAATGAATGAAACGGACTCACTTCTGTCATTTGATTTGTTTATTTATTTGTTTGACTCCCTCCACGCTACTGCGTACCTGTGTAACAGATTGCTCTGCCTACTCCCTCTTTTCCAGCTTACCAAATTTCGGAATTATTGAGTGATGTATGCGGGCAGCCAATACAAACTCAGCTCTGCTTGATTGGTTGAGTGGAACGAGTTGAAGACTAAACGAACAGTCATAGGCGCCAGGTGGATACAATCCCAGAGCTGAACGTATATGAATTTATTTGAACTAATTGAAAGGGTCACAATTAGTGAATCATGAGCAAATAGTTCGTTGTTTATTTGTATTTTTTTAAAATAGGTTAGAAATTGCCTGGTTCTACTCATTGTTGCTTGAATTTAAAATCTAATATAAGCATTATTTAAAAGCATTCTTTATTATTTATTTAACAGAAATATTGGGAATTGTTCATTGGTAGTATCTGAAATTGTAATGTATTTGAAAGATCCACATCAAGTCATTCAGTAGTAGTTCTGAACGCTTAGGCACCACCTAGCTGTAAAGTGGCTGGCCGTAATATAAGCATTACTTTAATAGGGTAATGCAGCCACATTTTAAAATATGGAGAGATATGTAGGAAAAAGACCTTGCACATGTAATAAATAGGTTACAATATACAAACAAATTTAACAAATAGTACCATTTAAGAAAGTTAACAGTTTTATGTACTTTGTGACTGCCAAAGACAAAAACAGTGATTTCTTCATTTGGGGTGTGTACGTTCAACATGAGCAGGGTGCACACTTGTACCTTTGATTGGCTCCTTATGGAATTTACCCAACAGGAAGGAATAGTCAACAAATCAGGAGTCAAATTCTTCATCCTGAACTGAATGAAAAGAATCCAATCACTGAAAAGAACCGTACTTCCCACTACTACCTATAAGGTCTTATAAATGAATTCCCAGTGGAGGCGGTGAGTCAGAGTATATACAAATGAGGCTGAAAAATGGTTTTAGATGAGGTAGCATATTTAAACTTTTCATTAAATTTAATAGAGAGGGTGTTTGAGGCCACGTCATGAAAATGTCAAAGTTCCCGGACCATAGTAAAATCCACAATCAAATCAATTCACCAGAGTAAATTAATTTTTAGATTGCATTGACTGCAAACAGCAGGGCCAAATTAGTCTTTTTAAGCCAACGAGAATGACAATGATGACGATGATGAACAAATGTCTCTTTAGTCAAATAATCAACCTAATTTTGGCAGGCAACGAGCTGAAAAACCAAAGCAATTCTTTTTGCTCGTGCCGTTCCAGCTAGCTGCCACAAATTAATTTTATTCAGCAAAACCAATGGAACTAATGCAAACAATAATATTTCAACACTAATTTCCACTTGAGATTTGTATCAGGTATTTCAAGAAAACTTTGTGTGGTTTTTCATGTAATAAGACACCTCATCTGGGCATGCACATTTTTACATGGAGTGAATGCTCACTGCTATTAACAGGACCCTATGATTGTCCTTTTCGACTTCTTGGTGCCTCAGCTGAACAGGGGATCCAGCAATGTGTCTGTTTCACAAGTGTTGTGATAAAGCTGCTCAATTTTTTTGTATTCTTCATTGTTCCTAAATATAGTTTTTGTTTTTGTTGAGTGTTACTATGTCACACGTAATTGAAAGGTTGGAGAATATTTCTGTGCTACTCTATAAAGAAACCCACTGTGGCACTGTGGCAGGGACCTGAAAGAGGTTGTACAGAAGTTGTATATCACCAAGAAAAGGCTGACTTTCTCTGTTGATATCTGGAGAGGTTCCCTTATGAAGCCAACTTTTAACCCCAGTTTAGCCCAAGTCCAAGAATAAACTTCTAACATGCAGTGCAGAGTTACAGTACTCATTATTAAGATATCAGTGATGGCCTGGAGTCCTGTCCCAGGTGTATCCCTGCCTTGTGCCCTATGCCTGCTGGGATCAGCTCCGGCGTCCCCTGCAACCTTAACCAGGATAAGCGGTTTTGTAAGTAGATGGGTGGATGGATGGATTATTAAGATATTTCATTTAAACGATTTGTGGTACCAATACCAAAAGTGACATTTTTTTCCATTACGATTTGCCTTAGTTGTCTCAGAAAAAACCCCCACAGATCTAACGATGGATACGAGCATATTAAACCCCTCACTTGCCATTTACAGCACATATAGGTTTTTCTCTGGCTCCCTTTTAACCTGAGCACACGAGAGAAATAATTTCATAATAATTTAAGACAATCAGAAAAAGAATGTAAGGGGGCATGCTCGAATGAACTGGTGTGATAAAATTTTTTCTATTTCTGTCTCACCAGCTTCCTTCCCTCTTTCCCTTTACAAACTTCAGGCTCACTGAGCCTAAGTAAATGGCAAAGCAATTACGGTAACCTAGCAATATGTTAAAGGGGCTGAGCACGAAGCAGATGGAGGTGGAGAGAACGGAAAGCATTTAAGACAGATTGTTATGTGATGACTGCACAATTTGTGTTTACTCTCAATTTTACTCTAATTTAAAGAATGTGGCAAGGTCACTGCAGCATTGATAGTCAACCATTAGACCTGTTTTAATGGCATGGTTTCCACTGATGATGTGTGAAATTATCTCTGCCATGTGTTGCATTGGCATTACTAGGGAAAAGGGTAACGGATATGAGATAATAATATAATAATATAATATTATGTCACTTTTATTGAAATACACAAACATAATTTTAATTAACTAGGAATTCTACTATGTCAAAATACTTTGGTGGAAACTTAACTAAGGCACAAAAACCAAGTATAATTTCAAAGAATAAAAACAATAATATTATTTATATACATATTATAATCAGATTATTATCATTGTTTTATCAAAAGTACTAAAAAAAAAAAAGTCCTAGAGAATGAAATGAGCATTCATGTGTTGTTGAATGTAGACTGCTGGTGCAACCGAACTTCCGGTTGTGGTTAGTTGTGTTGTTATCTGTGCTAAAGTCACGGGTTGACTTTCTTGAAATATATATACATAGAGCGTTTTCCAAAAATATCAGCACACTGCCACTTCAGGAATCAGGAGCAACCCCACTGTAACATACACATGACCCATGCATTAAACTTTAGTGTGTGCACTCCAGGAGTCACATTTGTTGTATTTGCAAGTCCAAGCTCTCAAATGCAGATGATATCTAGGCAATGCATTTTTTCGAGACAGTGACAGCCAGGTGCGATAATTGAAGACTGTTGAGGATTTCAAATAAATATCTGAAATTATATATATTTTTATTTTAATGATTACCATTTTGATCCTTTATGGAATATAACCTTAACTTTGATATAAACATTAAATATAGCTAATGTTAGTTGAGGTATTTGGGTATATAATCACCTATAATCACTGTTGGTGAATTTACCTATATCGATAGCTGGCTGATGTCGGTATTGGCTGTAGCTAGCAAATGTTAAATAACAGTTATTTGCCTGCGGAATACTAGTTCTAGTACCAAGATTTAAAAAAAGTTATTTAATGTTATGTTCTTTCACAGCCTGCATGCACCTCTGTATAAATGGGCCAGCTTGGGGGAATTTCCCCACAAATAGAGAGGAAAATAAGTAGGCTAAATATGTCAAGGAAATTCACGATTTAATTCATGATAGTACTAGAAGACTGCTTGTGGTGCATAAACCTGTTCCAATGTTGAAAGGCCACAAACAAAAAGTTCATGCAAAACTAGAGTTGTGACGTGTATCTGCTGTAACCCTTTTTCTTCCTAGGTGAGAGACTCTTGTCAGCTGACATTAAAATCTGTACTCTGAATGAGTACTCTTGTGTCGGTTGTCTTTGGAAGCCTGTGTCTCACCACTATTAAGGAGATTCGACTTCAGAGTTTCCGCAACACTAGACAGGTGTTTTTAATGTTCTATTTCTTCTGAATATGTTTTAAGTTACCCTCTGTAAGTAAAATCATATGTTAGTGTATCATTTCGTGTAAACAGCCCTTATGTTACCTTTTCTGGTGTATATACCCCTGTGATATCGTTGTTGGGATCCTTTTGACCGCTGGCTGTGGCAATAACACCGTTTACCACCTAATTAAAATATAAAACAACGTGAATGTAAATACATGGTTTATATATTATAGAAGCAGTCAACAAGATCTCTTCGTCCATAGTCATTTAATTTTACTTAGTTTCTTAATGTTCTGTGTGTGAATGACACGGGAGTATCCAGAGAGGTCCCTTAGGGCCTTGTAACAGGGGCTTAGTTATCTATGCGTCCCAGGATGCAGAATTGCTCAAGGCCCAGCCCTGTGCAGACACCATTCCTTAATTTAGTTCCACATTTTTTACAGCTCAGAACAAGCCATTGAGGCCATGATTCATGCACGTTTCCACAGCACACGCAGGCTTAAGTAAGCTAACACACTCACAGACATGAGCACTGATACAGCATGAAGGAAGTTCTCCTGCTGTTGAGAAAATTCAGAGAGGTATTATGAACAGTGGATTAAAGCTGTCTCAGGTGTTGCCAAAACAATGCTCTTTGTTTGCTTTCCTTGACGCTGCAGAATCGGGGTGAATACATTAACAAATTGAGTGTCGTGATAGCTAACTGAGAAGGAAAACTGGGAAAAAATAGAAATACAAGTTAAACATGGCAACTAGGAACTGTACAAACATTTATTTGTGGTAATAACCTCTTAATATCCGGCGTCCCCCACGCGGCCCTGACCAGGATAAGCGGTTTCGAAACTGGATGGATGGAACCTCTTAATATTGCATATGCATCTAGGTGCAATGTGCCACAAAAATTACATTGAAAAAAAATCTCATTCAACTGGATGTAAAACAACATCAATTCAGCCATTTTCAATTTAAAATATGTACTCTGAATCTCTTAGTCAACCCCAAATTCTGTCTTATAAACATTGAAGAAACTTTTTTATCCCTGCAACTTGGGGGAAAGACTGTTTTTAATTACTTTTAGGATGCACTTTACTGGATTAGCATCTTTCAAATCCGCTCGCTGAAGTTAATTTACTTTCAGACCCGCGATATTGACTGAGGTAGAGGGTGGAATGTAGACAAAATAATTTTGTATTATTATTTCTGTGAAAAGCCATTGAGGTTAGTACACTTAGCACTTCTGCTGCTGAGGTCCCAATAAAAACCCCAGTCCTGACTCTGGAAGGCAACAGAGGCCATTAAGCAGAACTAGTGGAATAATTGAATTTATATCTGGACTGGAGGGAAGCGTCTCAGCAGCCGGCTCACTTGTTTTGAGAACTGAAAGCCATGTTGTGATTGGGCGGAAGGATATCCCCCCCAGGCATGGTTCACTCATCAAAACTGCATAAAGTCAAAATGGAAAAGGTAATTAAATCAAACTGAGTAAATATTCCAAGAGGGTTGTACTTTAAAGAGGTGTTGAGTAATATTCAAAATAAAAATATGTATTTTCTCAAATGAGGTTTAACAACATTTTTCTGGATAGTTATACTAAATAAACATAAGGACATTTCTCAAATGTATATTTTAAGTAGTGGAAATAAAAGTGTTGTTATAGAAACACATGGCATTTTATGATTGTACTGCACTCTTGATCTCATCAGGATGTATAGTTTAGCTGGATGACAAACTCCTATAACTAATATAAGTGGTGCACCAGAAATCTAATTAGCTGTCTAGAGTCACTTGGGAAATTGTGAAGGCTGGAAGTCATTAAGAAAAGCAATATTTTCTTAAATTGCATCAGGATTCTTGCATGATGCATTCCATATATTTGTTTTTTAGTCATTTTGGCTACAACTATTCTTGGTAGAAATAAATAGGTCTGCTTTTACATGTTTTTCCCTAAAACTGACTTTATTAGGAAATACAATTTATCCGCTGCCATGCTGAGAATTAGAATTAGAAGAAAGATTTACCCGGTTTATCAGCTCTGTATTGTGAGCAAAACCTCATAGGTTAAGATGAAGAGAAAGTGGCAACACTTAACCACTGTATGCAATTTAAGGTTCTTGTACGGCTGTGGACAAATTAAGTTTTAATAACCTCAAATCTCTCAGGTATAGATTAGCAATTTTAACAATCTTAATTGTTTTTGTTAACCACATAGCATGTAAAAATACTGAACCACAGTTTTGAGACCACTAATGTGTTTAATTCATGGAGATACAGTTTAATGAGCAAGATGGCAGCTTCTGGTGACCAAACGTGACTAGGCGTGCGACACACCTCCCCACAAATATGTCGCCACTGTGATGAAGGAAATAACATTTTTGAATCAGGTAAAACAAAAAATAAGTACCATAGATATTTCAAAATATATGAGATGTTCAGATGAAGAGATGGAATCGAGTACAGGGCTATTTTTTTTCCTTTGGACTAAAGTTCCAATCAAGAGCTAATTTCACAAGAATAGAAATTCTAGTCAGCTTATCAATTCCTCGCCTCTGTGTGACTTAGAGTCAAAAACTCTGCTTCAGATCCGTTTGTCTGTATTTCAATCTGTGATGTCAGGACTCAAACACCAGGAGTTGAGAACCCAAGTGCGGTACTTTAATTGGGAGATCCAAATACAAAATCTAGAGGCAGGGAAAGTGTCATACACCGGCTTCTTCTATGGGAACCATAGCCTCCTGCCCTGGTTGTATTTTTGCGGGACAGTCAACTGCGACAGTCGGCCTGGAATTTCTGGTGGTCCCAGAGGCCTGCAGGAAGTTAGTAGGCAGAGTAACTTGGGCAGAGTAAGGACACAACAAAGTGGACTTTTAACATGGTTAACTTGCCATGGGAGGGATAAACCGTGTGGAAAAATCAAGCCCTGGGATTGCAGTTCGCTGTCGTTCCAAGAGATGGCAGGACCATGAACTGAAAGCCAATGGTGCCCAAGAATGATTTCAGCCCCAGGGAGTCGATGAGCAGCAGGGAGATTTGCTCGGAGTGACACAGCCCGACTTGGAGGATTATGGGGATGGTTGTGTGTGATATAGGACCTAAGCCGATTGGCTGACTGTTGATGGATTTGACCAGGAGCGGTGGTGTGCAAGGAGTAAGGGGGATTCCATGGTGATTTCCAGTGGTGCGGTCAATGAAGTTTAAGTTGACCCGGAATCCATTAAGGTAGACATAAATACCTCCTTTAAACCCCTAATGACTTTGACATGGAAGAGACAAAGGGAATGGATCAAAAGATAAGAACTGGGGCGAATCTTGGAAGTGCCCAGATTGACCACAATAGAGGTAGAGGCGATCGTCCTCTGATGCACTTTCTGCGACAAACGGGTGCTCCCAATGTGCATGGGTGGTGAAGTCTTCTGTCAGGACTCAGACACCAGGAGTTGAGATCTAGCACTATAAATGGGGAGATGTTGCTGTAAAAGAATATTAAATAACTAAGGCCCCATTACACACAGTACTGCGAACATAACAATAACTAGTATCATACCTAGAATAAGCTCTTCTGCATAGTAGATTCCAAAACTACCAGGAAATTAGTCAGCATTTTTGGATAGAAGGCATAGTTCATGTCCTGCTGTTGTTCCTGAACTGTAGACTTTCTGGATTGTCTCAAGCAGCGACTGGAAGAGAAAAGTTACACAAGTTCTCCAGTGCCCTTAACCCCACCTTGTCTGAGTACAGATTGCCCTGGGTATCCTCACCGGGACCAAGAAATTGGAATGAAAGATGGGGTAAAAAATCAGCAAATAGGTTTTTCTATTTCATAAACATCTTTAGGCTCTCTGGAATTTTCCATCAGGTTTTATTGATAAGTTTCAGATGGGGTTTAAAAATCGGTCTGGAGGAAGGAAATTTTAACTAAGAAAGCATATCGAGGAAAGTCCACAATGTGTGGTAAAAGATGAGCCTATTACCCTGATGCTACCCAGCAATGCCTTGTGGCATTGCTGTGGTTGTATGACCTACTGGAAAGTAACAGTTAATATATTCATGTATTAATTTAATATTCCTATAAATAAATAATAATAATCATTTAAAAAAAAAAAAAAAAAAAATATATATATATATATATATATTCTTCTTACTCCCGATAATATCCAAAGGAATGTGATAGGATTTACTTACTAACTTTGCTCTTTAATAAGTACTTCTCATGCTAAGTAAACTGTTTTGGCGATGCACACATGCTCTGTATTTAGTTTCTCCATTGCGTATAGTTTAGGGCTACTTAGCTTAGTTTTGCTTACTTCATTTATCCTTAAATAAATGCAACAATGACCATAAAAATAAATAAATGTAATGGAAACTGGAATATTGTCCTGCCATTTTTGTACAGAAACCTTTATTATAAACTGGTTGTTATGTGTTACAGTTGGACAACTATAACCAGGGATGACCATAGTTTTCACTTGGGTTAGTTGTCACAGAGTTTTAATCCAGAAGGCGTAGCATAAATTGAACACTGCAATGTGTACCCTCATTACCAGAGGGCAGCCAAATTGTTGTTGGTAGTTAAGTTCACAACACATTGAGGTGAGGAATGTTTTGATATTTTTCGTAGAAGAAAGGACATCTTGTTCTTTATGCTACACATATTTGTTATACTGGGGTACACAAAAAGTCAAAAGAATGACAAATCTTGGCAGGGACCTGCTATACTTCAATGCTAAATCAAGTCGATAGGCTAAGAGATGTCATGAGAATCAAATTTATCAAAAAGTCTGGTTGGGGCAAATTTTCACATTGGTTTTGGGGTTGGCTGTCACATTGATAAAGCATTTCAGCAGTTATTAAGAGGGATCTTCCATTTGAAGCTGGATTATTTCAGAAATTAGTTTAATCTTGAATACATGACAGAAATGTTTATGGCAAAGTTGGGAAAAAAAACAAATTCAATCAGGGTATGTGATCAAAATTTATCTTAACTTTTATTTAACTGTACGATGTTAAATTAAATACAGGCAATAAATACTCAATTTATTTTCGTAACCATCTCAATTTCTACCATTGTAACAACCAACCCATAGCATGTGACGTATGGTAAATGTCACATGATATGGCCTCTGAGAGGCTGGTCAGAAGTGGACACACTGTATTCATCCAGTAATTACATTACTTTTAAATACGTAATATGGACATCCATGTACACCTGGGGTGTTGCTATTTCATTTGGTTTTGATTAGAACCTTGTCATGCATATTGCGGCTGAGAACATCAGAGTGTTACCTAGAACAGAGTGTTAAAAGTGTTAAAATAATCCCCATTCTCCTTTACTAGACTTAGCATTAGGGTTAACAAACAATTACAGTTGTTCTTTCTTATGCATATAATTTCTAGCTATTATGATTGCATGTCATCAATATAATCTTTCAGTGTTTTACATCATTCAGTATTGTTGGATATTTAAATAGCATTCTATTTATTCAGGAAAGAACTACAGCCTATGCATGCAATATAGACAATATGCATGTATATTTATGCATATAAACAAAAGCAACAAAAAATGGTATTACTTAGTGGTAATTACTTACTTATATATTATCTAGCAACGATTTTGATTTTGACTAAATACATTATCATACCCATAATATTCACATCGTTAGTTATTCATTATATGCCCACATTCTATTTTAGATTTTTAAAATATTTACTCATGTTGTCTTTTTGCATGTTACCATAGTTATCCGAGCTTCCAAATTTACTTTGTGTCGGGTCGAGAGAGAATGGGAGGAAAAGGTGACCTTCAAATGAAATAAACAGCACAGTCACTGAAGGGCTTCGGTATGGCTGTTAGTGAAAGTGGGGAAATAAAACGGATATAAAGGGCATTCATATGTGAATAAAAGGCAGATGCAAAAGAACGTGGCGAAAAAGCACTGTAAATGAAAATGTCTTCAGAGTTAAGAAAAAAGCTTCAATGCTTAATTCTATATTTTGTCCTTGTTTACTGCCAACAATAGCAACACATACTTCATAAATAAAAAAAGATGGCATTATCTGGGTGAGTTGTCAAAAATCTCTTTGGCACAATAGGATTTTCCACCAACAGGCGCGAACAGGATAAAAAATATTTGAGTTCTCCGGAAAAGAGATTTTTGTGGATAAACAGACAGAAATCACAGTGCCGGTAGAACATTTTCCCTTATCTCTTCTAAAGAGGAACACATTCTCCCTTCCTTCCAACATATTCACGTTAAAATTGATATACGCGGACTCGCAGCCCAAAAAATAAAAAAAGAGGAGGATATTCTGAATGTTACTGAAGGATTTTTCATCTTTTACTGGGAACTGGTGTTGCTAGCTTTGCAATTTCACACTTTTTTCCTTTCATATTTTTTTTTTTTGCTAGTTCCTGGAACTCTGCCTCCTGGCATCAGCGGCCTTGGCACGGAGCAAAGGGCTTTGATAGTGTGGGTTCTGATGTCTCACAGCGTTGTAGTCAGATATGTGCGCCACATCACTGCTAGGGGCTGACACAGTGGAAAAAAAAAAAAAAAACTATCACAGAGCTAAAGAGCGACAGCAGCCTTTCAGCTCTCAAAATAAAGGAACAGAGCACCCTGGGCAAGAATATCTTATCCCATGTTACCCAACCCAATGATTAAATACAACAGAGGGATCACACTTCAAACTGTCACACGCTATTTCCCAGTTTCCAATAATCCAGTTTTATTCCATGTACTTGTATTTTTATCTTTTTTTTTTTTTCATGTAGAAAAATCACCTTTGAAAATGAAACGTTCAAATGAGCAAACAAATACACAGACAAAACAAAGATTATTTTCATAGACTTAAAATTCAGGCAGGTCTTTTAAACCTTTTTTCCCCCCCCTGTTTTTCAAGGTCTATTTTTGACTGCAACTGAAAAGAAAATGAGGAAGAAAGACACATCTGGAGGCAAATCTGATGGAGTGAGAGAGAGTTTCTTTTCCCAGGGGAGACCTGCAGATGGTCCCTTGAACACACCAACAAAGAGCACCTTCTATATCTCCATGGCTTGGTGTGGCATTGGAGACCTACATTAGACTGGAGCCCTTTAATCTCAAAGTAACTGGATGAGTGCAGAAGCCTTGGAGGCACTTGTTTTGCTGTACCTAAACATAAAACCGTCCTGTAAATACCAAAACACAAACTTTCTTGTAATTACTAGACTTCTCCGGAGTTCAGATCATACATTCGGACGATTGACGTCATGAGGGATCATTTAGCTTTTAAATTGAAATTCTGTCCGCACACTCTACTAGCTGAATAGGATCTGCAACTCCTGTGAGGCATGCCTATAACTTTTCTATGCCGAAGAGAGGACGGCTGCTCAATGAGAAGAGGATTTGAAGTGCATGCATCAATTAGAGGAGGGCCTGTAGCCCCTTTTTAACTCCAAAACCAATAAAAACGGAGCCTCTGCATAAAGCACTTCATTTTACCTTTGAGTGCAAATGATGTGCTGGTCTGATTGTTTTGTCATTGGATGCACTCAGAGCAGGGTGGAAAGGCGTGACTTTTTTTTTTTTAAGACAAAAACAGGCACAAACCTTTCTGTCATAAACAGTGTGCATGCGTTTATATATCTCTGGTGCAACAGTTGATTTGCTCCAATAATGAATACTGAACATTTCCATTTCAAACACAACTGTACAGCTGGCTCAAGCGTACCTGCGCTTGACGACTTCACCTTCACCACTTAACAAGTCTTCGAGGGGCAACATTCAGTGTGGTATTTGGAACACTCAATCTGACTGTCACTGTTTTTAATCCCTGACAGAACAGGGCTGTTGTGCCCTTGAACAAGATACTTTACCTGCGATCATTAATTCCCAGCTATATAAATGGCTCACAGAATGCATGACGAGACAGAAGCCGGCTGTGCATCTTACACATCCTTCACGTTGTCATATTCCGTACAGAGATCCTTCTGGCTTTCCCCTCAGCTCCAATGCCGCGGCATTGGCCGGCCCAGCGCAAAGACAAGAAGAGGACACGACTTTGAAAAAAAGTAGAAAGAAAAAAAAAAATCACCTTTTTAAACTTTTCATTGGTGAATTTTTAAAAAAAAATCTGTTTCTAAAGAATGACTGCACAACAGCCCAGATGCATGATTGGCTTGTGGATTTCAAGGTTTGTTTTTAAACCATAATAAATGAACACAGTCGAACTGCAGAGACTCAAATATTGCTCAAATGTAACATCGCAAATTCAGTCATTGTGTCAAACCTGTATCTTAAATATCAAGGAAGGACACTTATTCAATGTGCTATGCTATTTGATTGTACTCAGCAGTCATTTTAAGCAAATCAACTCCATTGCTAGGAATTTAATAAATCTGCTGATTTATTCAAAAAATAAAATAAAATAATAAAATTGTAACTATGGAAGAGGTTCCTCAAATTTCTTAGTAGGCTAATATTACTTTTTAGAAAAAAGAGGTTTAAAAAGAAGAGAAATACATTTTTTATTCACTTGTTTGTCTATGACAATTGTTTCCATTGCAAATTAAAAACTATATTTTATTAAATTACGCTTTTGTCTTGCTTGTACACTAATTAGTTGTAAAATCAAGTGGTCGAAATGATGGAATCTATTAAAAAAAAACCTAGTAAATCCTATTTTCCAAAATTCACAGAAACTAAAATAGTACGA
Source organism: Hiodon tergisus (assembly GCA_025775045.1). Lineage (NCBI taxonomy): Eukaryota > Metazoa > Chordata > Actinopteri > Hiodontiformes > Hiodontidae > Hiodon > Hiodon tergisus. The sequence goes on along the minus strand of JAOVYW010016864.1, from coordinate 8,129 downwards.
ATCCTTTTCAGTGATAAATCTATTATTTACATTGCTTGTGGCCATTGTCTAATGATAAGTATATCTGATTATCCAACCTTTTTGTTGTGCCTGACACTTATTCTTTTCAGCCCTTTCTCAGAGCACACAAAGTCCAACATCTTATTTTTCAGATCTTTTTTTCCCTCTCTTCTTCTTCTTTATCCCCCCCCCCCAATTCTAATACATAGTAATATTGCCTTCAGACAGCCGATCCTGAGCCCTTTGAGATGAGTTCTTCAAAGCTGCAGCTTAATCTATTCTTTATTAGGTTCCTTAAAGTAATTATTCCTCCAGGGCTGTGCTGTAGCACTAAAAAGGAAATGAGTAGAATGCTGGCAAGTGCCTCATGCTTTGCGCTACTTTTTTAGCCCCAATGTCTTCCTCTCTCCTGCTTCCTATTTCATACCGAGGCTGATTACTGAGGGAACAGGAAGTGCATTCCAAACTGACCAATCAAATACTACCACTAATAATGCCAATACTCCATCTGCTTTTGCAACTGCTGCCAGAGCTGCTGCTAGTAGTATTATTATAGCCACCAGTTCTACTAATAAAGCTAGGGAAGTCTACTGAACTAGCTTTTGTAATGGAAATTGATGTTTGCTTTGTTTCATGCTGTCCAGGATATTCATTCAATGGTATTTATTTTATACTCATGTATAAGGTCCACGTTCCAATGTCAACATCTGCCACTTGATAAGCTTAGCCGTTATTGCAGACCCAGTGATTGGAAACGGACTTCCTGCTGTCTGATGAATCAATGATGAGGTGTGTTGCTGGGCTTAGCTGAGCTTAGAATTGTTCAGCGCGACGTAGGCAGATTGCAGGGAAACTGGGATGATTGGAGAACATCCAGATTTCTGTAGGTTAAGTGTTTTTGTAGACAAGCTTGTCTGAGCCACCCAGAGATACTCCTGTATGTTGCAAAAGATGTACTAAAATAACAGTTCACATCTTTATTATTATTAATTTTTGCCATCTAACAACAATGGCATTTATGTACTCACAACATTGGAGTCTATTTTTCTTATCAAAGTAAGTACAATCATGCTTTTGGAGACTCTTGTTTTATAGGCTTCCTTCCATCTCATCAAATACACTGGATTTCTTCAAGGACGTTTGTTCATTAGACAGCTATCATATCAAATGCATTTAGTAGTTTGGTTCCTTTTAAAACAAAGTTTTGTGTTGTACGTTATTTTGTTTTTGTTCTACATTATTATTTTCCTAGAACGTCTGTATACCATTTCGTATAACATTTGTGGCAACCACGGGGCGTGCCGCACGTGCAGAGCGAGGGGAATTCTTACAAGAAGGGACCGGGACCGTTCGTCTTTCGTGGGTGATTCTTTTATTCGGCACCCTCGTGCCGTAAAATGAAACGGAAAGAAAACCTCCCAGTTTGGGGCCGACAAAGGAAAAAAAGAGCACAACTGAAATTTTCCTCCCAGTTCGGGGCTGTACAATTAGTCGCCGTTATGGTCGGCGTCTCGTCTTCCTCTGTCGGGGACGACTTCGGGGCTTCACTCGGGTACGTCCTCTGGCTGGAGCTGTAAGACAGAGCAAACTTTGTTCCCGAACGGCATTGTTTACTTCCGCCAGGTCCTCACCTCTCTTCCCTGGTGCCTGCCGGCTTTTGTTCTTTCCCTCCCCAATCAGCTGATACCTGTCAGCTGTGCCGGTGATTGTTGGGGAGGGAATGTACAGCCCCTCAAGAACCTGTCCCCGTGCTTGGGGAAAAAGCGGCTTCTGCCACCTCTGCCGTCCGTAAGCCCCGGGGTTGCCACACATTCTACCAGTAAAAAAGTTCAAAGGGGATTTTGCATTCAGATTTGGAGGTGAAGTTTATACTTCCTGCTGACAATGTTGTGGCTCCAAAAGGATAATCACTGGTAGTGTCACTGAGAGTTAAAATCAGCTGAACTTTGACCCAGTTGTAGACGGCTTGCTGTTGATAATCAAAGCCCTATTTTCATTATGTACTGAATCAGTACATTCAGGTACACAACATCACCTCCCTTTTATAAAGTTTAGCTGTTCTTATTACACTACTCCACCTCGGGTCTACCTTTATTAAAAATGATGAAGTGTAAACTCTGTAATAACTGAATAACAATAAATATCACAACACTGTTTAAAAGTCCAGTCACTGTAGTGGTTTCCAGTAATGTTTCTCTATACCTGTCTACAGCTCCTGAAGTGTTCCTTCAGGATTTTCCACAGGTGATAACGAATGTCCGTAGGACATGTTGCAAATTCATGTCCATCATTTTCCTGACTATTGAGAGGGGTCTTCTGACATGGAACCACCTTGTCATCGCTGACAACCGATTTCCATAGCAGGTCAATGTGGCGATGCCAAACGACATCTTGTTGTAAACAGGCCATTTAGGGCAGGCACGGACTACCACCGTAAACACTGCTCCCATGACTGGACCAGCGAGGTCAATATGGATCCATTGCCATGGCAAATCAGGCCACTCCCATGGGTGAAGTGTTACTTGTACATGAGCATTTTGCACATGTTGGCAACCCAGTCAATGCATAGACATTTGCATTTCCCAAAAGACAAAGCTTCTTAAGTATCAGGCTTCTTCCAAGGGCCTTGATTTTCACGGCCGTCAGATGGCCGACATCGAATTCATATCGCATTCTTGATTGTAGGTTTTGGCACCATGTCCCCCAGCGTCAAGGGTGACTTCGTTTCTATGCTGAAGAGAGGTTGCAAGGCATTTTATCTTGGGAAATAGTCAGCCATTTTTGTGTAGCAGTGTACACTCAGGCTAAGATTACATCTCTCCGTGTCTCCTTCTGTATCATTGCAGCAGTGACAAGAAGGCTTTCAATTTTAATGAGTGAGAATAGATACACGACTCGCTGTTCTTGTCATTCTTGAAGGCGGATTCAGGCGATAACTCAGATACATCTGCATTTTCTTGACTGTTAATATTGAGACTGCTTTAACTGCAGTTTCTAATTCCACAGCATCTTGAGCCATCGTTTCCATTGAACTGGCTAGCTCAACGGCATGGCAAAATGTGAGATCTTATATTTAATCCGTTTCGCAGAGTATCAGTTAGGCCATCTCCAAGCTGACAATGTTCAGATGGCTTTTTAAATTCTGCAACGTGTGTTGCAATGGATTTGTTTTGGTTCCATTGGTGGAAACTAAAACGTTTGTCAATGAACTGCGGTTTGAGGGACACGTGATCCTGCCTCATTGATCCAGAAAACATTTCCAGTGCACTTAAAGTTCTCAACAAGCTGTAGTATTTTCCACCCATAGGATTTAAGAGTGCTGGGACACACTTATCAGCAGCAATGTTGTTAACAACAAAAAATTGTTCAATTATTTCTATACACAATCCCCAATCTTCTGTTGAACTGACAAAAGCATATTTTTCTCCATAAAATCCGCAATTCTGTTACTGCATATGCGATTTTATTTATTGGTCGTTCTTCATGCAACAAGAATGACAGTCTTTCTGATTAATTTATGTTTATTACTGCAGGTTTATTCAAAATCGGCGATGCTACTGTGTATTTTATATATATTTTCATACACAATAAAGACGCTTGACTACTTTATTGAACAGGTTATTTTTCTGTAAACTGAAAATTATTATACATATTTTAAGTTTGTGGAAACTATGTCATACCCGTGTCTCAAAACTTATCAGCAGATGACCTGGAAACGTTTTATTACACGTGCAACAAGGCAATACAGATGATCACACTTTTTTTGCCTCCTTCAACAAGAAAGTGTTGTTAATTCTCTGTGGTGTGCTATAATTAAAGCATGCTGGTGGACCAGCACATTCTAATTAGCGCCCAACAGGGATTACTGTGGCCAAAGTCGCTCCTGGCCCGCCGGGGGGGGGGGGGGGGGGGGGGGGGGGGGG
>JAOVYW010016836.1:14531-35413 GCA_025775045.1 Hiodon tergisus | reverse complement strand
GTGGTGTCATTGGGAACCCGTGGCCTTGTTCAGACGATCAGGGCAAGTGTGTAGCACAGGGGAAGCTTTTGTGGTGTCATTGGGAACCCGTGGCCTTGTTCAGACGATCAGGGCAAGTGTGTAGCACAGGGGAAGCTTTTTGCACAGGGTGCCTCAGAGAGTTTAGCAGCAGCGGTAACCGGATGCTGGGTGGACACGGCCTTACCCATGAGGTAGGTGACAATCTTGCACATGGCAGCCCCGAAGATGAAGTCCTCCAGCAGGTTGGGGATGAGTGTGAAGGGCATGCAGAAGACGGCCATGGCCAGGTCACTGACCGCCAGGGAGAGCAGGAAGGAGTTGGTGACCGTGCGCATGCGCTTGTTCACCAGCAGCACCGTGATGATCAGCAGGTTCCCGAAGACGCCGATCAAGAAGATGACCGAGTACAGCAAGATCCGCACCGAGTCCATCTCTAGGAGAGGGGGAGAGGGAGAGACAGGTGGGGTAGTTATTTCAATATCAAAACATCATTTTTAGCCATGTGGCTGTGAATACACTGTGCTCATATATATATATATATATATTTTTTTTATGTATATATTTTAAACTACACTCTTATTGCTTTATTGAAAGTGAGTTGATTGCTTGACAAAGGCAAACATCATTCTCATCTGAGGATTTCACCACATGCCTGGCATGAGCGACTGTTGAAAATAAATTAAATTTACAGTTATTTCTCTGTTTGCATACTTGCTTAGGGCTAAAAATCTCTCGTTCAGTTTGTTGTTTGTTTTCTTGCCAGCAAGCACACAAAAAAGCACCTCTAAAATCTTCTGCAGTCTATCAGGCATTCATTACCTGCAATCTGTGGCTCGGTGACTGAGGCGAGGTGACTTTCTGGGAGATGAGATCTTACCACACCACTGGCTAGTTTTTCAGCTGGGTAATACATCAATTAAAGGTCAAATGAGCTTGAATTTGAGATAAACTATAATAATGAATTAAAACTTAATTGTGATTAGAAACTATGAGAAGTCCTGATTTGATGTCTTATGTGATTTTCAGAAAGATAAAATCAAGATGTCCAGGTGCCTTTGGTCTTGGATTTTAAATCAGGTCCATTCATTCATTATTCCACTCGACACTCTGAAACTAAATCTATTTCCAGCTGTCTTTTCAGGTCCACGGCTGTCTCATTTTCCCCTGCAGTTAAGAGACTAGGTTTAATTCACCTGGATGCAGAAAGATTAATGGAAATGGAAAAAATTCCAGTGAAAGTCTGGTTCCACTCAATCAATCACAGGCCTTAAATTGACCCACTATCACCCTGGGCAGGCCGGTGTATTGCTCATTTTCATGGCTAAGGGAATTAGAGCTACATGAGAAGGATTTACTGCACCCCTGATTCCGGAGCTAGACCCAAATTCCACCAGCCCATCTCAGAGTGAAAATGAAGTATCCGGAAACTGACTTGACCGAGCGGTGTGTCTCTACGTGTTTTATTTTTTAAAGTACCCGTCTGCGTGTCTTTCAGTGTCCACTCCTGCTTTCATCTCTCCTATAAACACTTACACTTACTCAAGGTAAACTTTGGGAGTAAAAGTAAGGCTTTTTCGACGATCACCTAGAAGCAGGTGAAGGTGAATAAAAGCTAATTTTTTGGATTCAAGCAGTTAAAATTCATGTCTGTGAATTCCATAAAGAGAGACTGTTACAGTTACATATCTTTGTCACTCCCTTCCAATGTCTCCTTAATCTCCCTCTTTCTCCACTCACGAATCTCACAAACCTCACCGTTTTAGTTTTTTTATGGTACAAACACACAGCCTTTCAGCAAAACCCACTACATTTTCGCTTCTTAAATTCAACAAAGAAGATTGATTCAATCATGCAAATGTGCACATAGGCCTCTGAAGACAAGCATCAGTAAAAGTACAAGCTTTGAATTTGTCTGAATAATGAATATACATCTGCTCAGAGAGAGGCGAAACATCGGCTCGGTGGAAAGCTTGCCGATGGGGGTTAGAGAGCGCTGTTTTTGGAGTAACGGGCAATAGCTGAACCAATTTACTTTTTGAGTGGGTGAAAGTGTGGCATCAGCTCTCAGTTTGGACAAAATTAATTTAACAAATCCCACCACACATTCTGCCATGAAATCAAGAGGTCTGTAAAAGAATGAATAAAAACATCTGCTTCCAAGGTGAAGGTCTGTAAATTAATAAGATCTGAATATTCACATTGTGTGATAATGTACTTAACAACTCACACTCCTGTAACTGATATAGACTTACAGCGTTAAAAAGATTTAACTGCATAATATTGTTCAGTGAATAAGCAGTGATCATCTACACAGCCATTTACAGGGCTAGGCCAACTCCGATTGCCATTTGACCATTTCATCTTATCATGTGATTCAGACCGTATGTGGTGAATGACCATTACACACTTTTACATACGAGACATAAAACTATATTTAACCATATATTGTGCACTGGTCTTAATGCGTCATTATTATTAAAAAACCATCAGAATGGTTTAAAATGTCAAAGCATGTTTTGTGCAAACGTCGATCAAAAAATGTCCACTTCTCCATTTTTTAAATTGATATATTTTATATATCTCTTTACTGTGGCTTTTTCATTAGATTCTTCAATATTTTCTATAACAATTAATCGTCAAGTAAATAACCAAAATACAAAAGCTGATAATGACGTAGAGCATTATTTTCCACTTCTCCGCTACCTCCGCTCTCCGTCCCCAGAGGTGCAGGACCTACCACCTAAACAGCCAGTGATATGGCTTCATTGTTTCCATGCAACCAGCAGGACATCAAAGCACCCTTTAGCGGGGGATGTTAAGATGATGAAGCCAAACCAGGGCGTCCCGTTGGACAAATAAAGATTAATAAAACAAGCGCATTCTCTCAAAAACAGAAATAGTATGTACAGCTCTTATACAAATGAAATATAAGATGCGCTGTATTTGTAATAAAGGATTCATCTGATACGTGCAGTAATGTCGAAGGGGTCAGAGCACTATAGATATACGTTGTAGTAATACAATGCACATAAATAGCTTCTATGTTATTATAGGAAATACAAGGAACCAATAAATCAGTAAAACTTCCCTTTGACTAATCCACATTGACTAGCGCACCTTAACTAATGCACATTGACTAATGCTCATTAACTAATGCACATTGACTAGCGCACATTGACTAGCGCACCTTATCTAATGCACTTTGACTAGTGCACCATAACTAATGCAGATTGACTTGCGCACCTTAACTAATGCACATTGACTAATGCACATTGACTAGCGCACATTGACTAGCGCACCTTAATTAATGCACATTGACTAGCGCACCTTAACTAATGCACATTGACTAGCGCACCTTAACTAATGCACATTGACAAATCTCATTGACTACCGCACATTAACTAATGCACATTGACTAATGCAAATTGACTCATGCACCTTAACTAATGCACATTGGCTAATGCTCATTAACTAATGCACATTGACTACTGCACATTGATTAATGAACATAGACTAGCACTCATTGACTTGCGCACATTAACTACTGCACATTGACTAATGCACACTGACTAGAGCACCTTAACTAATACTCATTGACTAGCGCACATTGATTAATGAGCATAGACTAGCGCTCATTGACTAGCGCACATTAACTACTGAACATTGACTAATGCAGATTGACTAGCGCACATTAACTAATGCACCTTAACTACTGCACATTGATTAATGCTCATTAACTAGCGCACCTTAACTACTGCACATTGATTAATGCTCATTAACTAGCGCACCTTAACTACTGCACGTTGATTAATGCACATTAACTAATGCACCTTAACTACTGCACGTTGATTAATGCACATTGACTAGCGCACAGTAATTCTCAGACTATACAGCGTATATGGCTTGTACATTAGCTAGGACTGCACCCTACTGAGGACACGCTGGAAGATCAATGACTCCAGCTTCTGCCTCAGCCTTTCATCTTGTCAGGAAAAGTATGGTCGAATACACTTCAGACTGTAGAGTGCTGAAGACATTAGCCTAACATCTAGTGGGACACAGCGCTGCTGTTGTTTTCAGCCAGTTGCACAACCTGAATCTGTGTAACAAAATAAAGTGTAAAATTGTGTGCTTTGTTAGTTGTTCTGCATAAGAGTATCGGTTTATATTACAATGTCATATTGTTCACCCAGTACCAGTAATAAAGCACTGCTCTGAGGCATTGAGCATGTGCAAGGATAAAACAATAGGTATGTTTGGCATATTTGTTAAAGCAAACTGTTGTGAAATTACAAAGCAGACTAAGTACTATAACGGCACGTAAGTTGAGAAAGGAAAAAAATGAATTATAGAAATAGAAATGTAAGTGGTCAAGGACTGATCAATGACTGTTGGTGTGGGTTGGTGGCAATAGACAACTGCTCAGAAATTCAAGAAATGACAAAATACGATGAATATAATTTGAGATGCAAACTAGAAAGCCAGAGCAAATCGCTGAGATAGTGTGAATAAAGGCTGGGATGGAGTGACACTGCTGGTGCTGGACTTCCAGGAGGGCTTTTCATTTGCTGTGTTTGAAGCCAAACTGGAGGAAGATGGGAGGGAAATGGGCGTGAGACAGAGGGCGGAAGACAACAACTAAAAGCGGGTTGAAGCGGTGAACGGTCTGCTGAGGAGGAGCCTTGGATTCCTTGGATCACTCAGGTTCTCCTTGTCATAATCAGAAACGTCAGAATAAAATGACAGAAGTGTCCACCCGGTGACACTCGATGTCCTTACTTCGCTCAGATTTAGCAGCCGGCTGATTGATGACTTGTTGAGTCAACAAGGATCGACCCCAGATAGCACAACTATGCCTGCATATTGGACCACCAGAATTGTTGACTTTGCAATGCAAGGTGTTTTTGTTAATGTCTTTGAGGCCTTACACACATGGAAACCGACAGACACACGCATATAGCCTGCCCACACAGGAGCCATGCACTCCTGTCACATTCACTGGCACATTAAGGACACATGTTGTCCACATATTTAAAATGATACATTCTTGGCTCGTGCTGTGGTATGAGAGATGGACTCTGTTCAGAGTTTGTTAATTGAAGGGATTAAATCGAAGTTGAGCTGCCAAGTCTGTCTGTTTATTAAATTCAACTCAAGCGTCAGTCGGAAAACGAGCTGTTGGTGGACTAGTTAAATTCCATGCGCTCTCCCTGCAGGGAAAGCACAACTGAGGTTCGTTTCTGAGAAAACTGAAGCATGTGTCTATCTATTGGGTACAAGCACATGCATTGGGCTATACTATGACAGTGTGACAGAGCATTTACATTTTCAGAGAACTAGGTTCTAGTTTCTGACCAACCAACAAGTGCTCTGACATTGCTGTTTACTACATAATAATAATTTACTACATAATATCATTATTAAAACTAAATAATAATGATATGTTTAATGATAATAAAAATATGTATTATATATTTTTTTTTACGTATAGCACACCTAATCTCACAGGAGAGAAAGCTGTTTTGTATTTGTTAAACTGGTATTGAATTCAGATGGAAGGTATTTGTGGGCAAGGTGCTGTGGTCTCATATTCAATGAGGAAACCAGCTGAATCCTTGCCACAGAAGCACATTTGTCGTCATGGTAAAGGAATTGTGTATCTTAACATTTCTCTGCAGCTGACCCATGGTTACTCAGGAATCAAAAGCCTCACAGCAAGACATTGTGGGGTAGTACCGTTGACTGGGTAGCCAGGGTGTGCCTAGGGGGACTTTTGACGTATTATGTGTTGGAGGTTGTGGGGTGAGAGGCGCAGGGTACAAGGGGGGGGGAATTTGGAGCATTATTTGGTTCTTTACCACAAGAAACTACATTTAGCTTGCCCCGGAAGTCTGCAGTTTTGAATTTCATCAACATAACATCACAGAGAAAGACAGAAGGATCTGGAATACAGTCCTAAAAATACCCGATTGCATATACTGTTGATTTCGAATATTAATTCTCTAACATTAATTGTACTTTACACTAGCTGATGCGTTTCCATCACCTCTTGGTATTGCTTTGAAAACAGGCAGCGATTCTAATACTTATAAAAGTTCTGGTTACCGTTCCTGTTATCGGCTTTCTGCCATTAACCAATTTATTCACTTATCCGTTGATTCGTTCATGAATCACAAATTCCCAGCGCTTGAAATAAGCATCAGTAACCAGTAACTGTTAAGACCTTTTAAACAGACCGCCGAATGTAATAGTGTATTGTCCTTTCCCCAGAGCATTAAGTCTTTTGCACAGCAGTTCGTTGACTTCAAAATTAAGACGTCATTATATTACATGTCATGCTGATCCGTTAAAACCACGAAATGATTAAAGTATTTTCACCGCGCCTATCTAAGCTCCGTTCGTCGCATAACAAAATAACATATTTGAACTTAAATATTTACTCGTTTACGCTCCACATAGCTCGCATTAACTCAAAATAACCCCTCTTCTGTCACCAACACGCACCACATAAAGAGAACTGTGAACCTTGTGGCGCACGCCGTGGCGCAGGGCTCCAATCAGAGTTAATCTTTTTTTCCCATACCACGCGACAATATAGGACGAGTCAGCTGTTGTTTTTATATTAAAGCAAAAAGTACAATTGTTTATCTTAATATAATGGTAAAATTAGCACAGTGGAGTTGTCAGCAGGGGATATGTTGATTTGTCTTACCTTTAGGTCTCGGGGTTTGCAGTTTCGGAACACTGGTCGCATTTCCGCAGGTGGTGGTGTTAACTTCCACAGTCATATTTACCGTGCTGTTTAGAGACGAGTTATTTAGTGCTCTCATGCATTGCAAAAATGCAAATGACGCTTTTTCCAACTTTTGTAAATCCATTATGTGCCTTTGATCGAATGTATATATTAAATGCTCGCCGTACACATTTATTGATACCAAAGTCAACTATCCTTTAAGACCTGATTCCAGCAACGAATTCAGCTACAAAGAGTTCTAGTAAGTTTTCTAAAGTGTTATTTTTATCATGTTAAATATCGCTGTTGTGTATTTTCCAATGTCCAGCCAATCTGGTGGTTTTTAAGAATAAATGTAACCTAATTTCAACAGCGATCTAATTGTCTAACAATGATCTTGACAGAATGTTCAATAAAAGACTGCCCGCAATACTCTCGGTGTTTGAAAGCATCGGTTCACCATCCACCTGTAAGTGAGTGCGCTGGACGACCAGTGATTGTGGACTATCGAGAAGATTTATGTGAGAATGGGGAAAGGTGGGTGGGGGGTACGTTTACGGTCCGTGAGGGGGGTGGAGGGATGCTGAGGTTCGTCTCTGAAAAAAATCTTGAATATCAAATCTCGGAAAAGGGACTACACCTCCCTCTAGTGGTTATGACATAAACTCGTGTTTCGTGTTTCCGTTCATTGAAGTGGCTAAAATCTTATTCAAACTATTCACAATACGTTTCTACAGGCCTTAAAACATAAAACGAAGGTTATATTTTTATTTTTATAGACTATTACATACATAAATTACGCTGCACGGATGAAACGGGCGAGATATTAACTGCGCTACTTAGATAGTTTAAGATAATTAAATCATTATTTTCTTCTCAAAGTGCCAGCTAGAACAATGTGCGATAGTTCCGGTTTAGATCGAACAATTTGTTTAAAATAAAAACATTAAAGGCACATTTTTAAATGTGAAAAACCTTCTTGGGGATACATTTATTATAGGAAATGTGCAGTGAAGAATAGATGCGGAGGAAAATCACCTGTTTCCGTCGTTTGGAAGTTTAATTCATTGTATTACCCGATACGCGTTGTGTCGTGAAAAAAGCAGACTCGTGGAAAGGATTAGAATAATTCATACAAAGACAAACACCCCATGAGAAAGCACAGAGCTGCACAATCAGGGTTTAATTTGTGCCGGATACTGCCGGAACAGGATCCGGGACCTCCCAGATTCGAACCGGCACCTATTTGATTGGATCTGTGTACAATTCGGATTCGGACTGGCACCTGTTTTGATTGCACCCTCTATGTGTTCCGGGACCTCCTGATTTGCAAATTAAGCACCGTGCACTATAGAATTGTGGGGCTGTTGTCTGAAAAACCCCAGGGTTCCCATAGTCCAAGAAAAAGGACTAAAAAGCTATACTTCCCAAGGGAACATACGTTTTTAGAGTGGGAGAGAGAGTTGTTAATCAAGGACAAGGGTGATGTTTTAATATAGCGCATGTCGTTATTTCATAACTAAGTACTTATAAATAAATTACAAATAAATAAATAATGCGTACATGTAAATGCATTTTTATTGACATTGAAATTACCCTGAAGGGGGTAGCCTGTTTAACTAGCAAAAAATTCAAAAGAATAATAAAACAGTTTGATTACTGTATTCATTGCTGCGGTGATTATTGTTTTCTTTGTGCGGTTCGTGTTCTGGAGCTAGTGGTTAAGAAGCGCAGAGACTAAGCGCGGAGAAAGGGGGTAAGCGCCTCTAACAATATGCAGACTCAGCCAACATTTAATATCTAGAAGTTTCCATCGTAGGTTACTTATTCACAATACGGCACTTGCACATAACTGCCACATTAAGGACCCCGATTGTATTCAACTACACGCAATTAAATGGGATGGAAGGTTTGTTTGAAAACGAGTGCACTGTTCATCCACGGGCAGACACATTTTCAGGGGCGATGAGCTATTTGAAAGGACAAAGATGAAAGGAGAAGGTCACAACATCCCTTTCATGGGGCTAATTTTGATTTGTACTGGGCACTGCAAAGCCATCTTCCGTGTTGATCCTCAGATCCTCAGAGCGATAGATTTAAGTGCAAATCAGAAAAACATACAATAAAGGGGGCCCCCTTTAAATTTTCCTGCCTAGCGTGAACTCCTGTTTAAACAAATGCAATTTCACCTTTTGATAGAGAAGCTTGCATCTGTGCTGTCCTGAATTTATTTATTCAATGTTGAAAAGAAAAATATATAATATTAAAAATAATATGAAAGAACTCTCATCAGATACATCCGTGAATACAATACCAACAAAATCTCTTACATATGACTTTCTAAATTGTTGTGAACTTTCACGACTGTGGTTCCAAGTCAGCGGTCACGGATTGAAAGGTTGCTGGGAGGGGAACTGAGGACTTTGAATGACACTGGAACCTTTGCGGGAGCAACATTACACATGTTGTCTGGCAAAAACTCAAGCACTGAAAGCATAATGGTGTTTATTACTATATATTATAAGTATATATACACAAGTCTTGCCGATTGATAGGAATGACTAGGTTACGGTAAAACAAATTCTTTAAAATAGCCACCAAGTCAAAGAAATATGCATGAATAGAAGTACACATTATAACTTCGAATCCGTCGAACAAGATAAATAAGTACAAATCACAAGATCTGCGTGTGCAGAGCTTCTATGGTGACGTGAGATGCCCTTATCTGAATGGTGCTTTGTGGAAACTGTCAACAGAGGAAGAGTAATGAAGAGCAAAATGCAAGAGAGGCGTCGTTAGTGGAGCCTGAAAGAGCATGTAACATGCGTAGCCTCACCTGGCCTGTACGTATTCACTGTTCAAATATTGGCACCTGGACCCACCTTAATGGAACCCCGGGAAGCACACTGTGCATCAGCCCGTCTGCGTAGTTGTCCTGAGAGAGCGCCCGTGTGTCTCCCCTGTAAGGCTGCCTAACTCAACAAGACACAGCGACGCCACCACCCCACCCCACAAAACAAAAAACCCAGTAGCATTGCAAGACTGTTCATTACAATCATACTGGGGCTCAGAGCATCTGCGCTTTCTTAAGTTGGCTTACCTTTGAGGTTCAGACATTACTGTGCAAAAAGGATTCATATTGCATAAAAACTAAACAGTTACATTACTTCAGGGATCAGGAACTGCCAGACATCTTTTTAGGTAGCGGTGAAGACAATGCCTGTTGGGGCAGGATTCGTCCACTAGAGGTCAGCACATTCTCTGTGACTTGGGGAAGGGTTGTGCACGTTATTCAGTTACGCGGCCCTACACATTAGAAAAGACAGCGGATTGTATCGCACGTCGAATTTTTAAAAGTCAAATTTGCGTTCTGCTTAAGACAACGACTATAAGTTGGTAGCCAACAACTCAAATAATGGCTATGCTGCTACTGCGTGCTTTTTGATGCACTGAATTACTTGGTAGCCACTTTATGAAGTCGAGGGAAAATTTGGTTTACAGTGTTGTGTAATAATGGTGTAGATGGAATAATATTTGCTAAAAATAAAAACCATAAACTTAATGAGTTTGTCCTGATTTCCATAAAATGCTTTATACTTTTTTTTCAATAAGTCCCTGAAACTGTTTGCTACCTGTTTGAGCATATTACCCTGCCTTTGTGAAAGGACAATTTCACATGTCTTTTGTTTAATTTTGAACCGAATACCATATTTATAGCATACTGTCAATGGGGATTTAGTATCCAACTAATAAACTTCTGAACATTAAAACGTTCGTTTTATTTAAAGAAAGGGGTATTGTTTAGGCTTTCTGTAATAAGCAATCTTTTCTAAGCAGTCTTATCTGAATTAACTGGTCAGAATTTTTTAATGAATCGCGTGATTTAATTAATTTCTAATTATATTAAATTCAATATCGAAATAAACCCATTTGCCATGGATTTCGTCAAAACTGTATTTGGATTTTCCCATTGATACGTTTGAGTACATGCGCGATTTTATTTGTGATAGTATTATGGATTGCCATTTAAAGTAATTATCTGACTGTAAAATTAATTTTGCCACGTGACCCCAACCTTTCTATTATGTAATATTTTAATCGTAATTGAAATTAATGCGTACAAAGAATTGCTATGGCTAGCTGGTTCAACATATCAATGCAGATGTTTGCATTTCATATATCTCATTCTCACCGCAGGTAGTTTTTTTACATTTACAAAGAGTGTTTTAAATTATACATTAAATTGATTTAACAATGAAAACATCAACACGCACGTTAATTAATATCTATTTCAAAATGTAAAATAATCTTGATTAGAACTACGTGGATGCGATGAAACCACTTGACTCGTTCGTAGAAAGAGTTGTAAATCCAGCAAAAAGTTTACTGCCATCGGATGCACGAGATCAGGTTGGAATATTCCGGTTATGCTATACAGAATTACGTCATTCTTATATCATAGACTAAACTAAAACAGCTAAAACTGTTTGCTGTGCACCAGTTCGACTAAAACAGCAATTATTTCTCTGTCTCTATTTATCGGCAGTATCTGTTCTTCTGATCTCTCTGGTTTCTAACCCTTCTTATCCGTTAGATTTGAATGCCTGGTTTCCTGTCTCTCACTTAACTGGTATTTCCGTTCAGAAAGGAAGCCAGTTACCATCAGTGTTACCTGTCCAAACAGTATGCACTGAATCCCTTCAGCAGTGTGTTGCCTCTTACTTAATCAATAATACCTCTAAAATGACCACGTGCTTCTAATGTTTCTGGCTGGGGGGAGTATGCTCATAATCTGATCTGATTATATTTATTAGAGGTGCTGATAACTGCCTGCGGTATTTGCCCAGCCATTTGAACAATTGGGCAAACCAGTGCTCAACAGGCAATTTATCAACGAACATTAATATGCAACGTCTGTCATATAGACCACCATATATTTGGTCAATGTATTTCACAAAATATAAAAAAATTTGCCTCTTTCACTTGTCATTAGCAACAGTGATTTTAACATCATTTAACGTCCTCTGTTTATTAACTTATCTATTTAGATACAAAAACGAGACAAATTCAGCGTGAGCATTAGGCTACATAACATGACAGAAATTCCACATGTCCGGTGTTCGCCTCTGCCGTTTTCGTCCCCTTGCTCTGATGTTTTTTCAGCTGCTGAAAAAAGTAGCAATGAGAATTCACTACAAACTATATTTCTTCTTTTTCTTATTTCAATATAAAATCATACGCTATTGGTCTTTTTGAAGGTCATTTTTAACCATAGTTAATCATTGACAAAAATGGAGTTACAAAATACACATAATTAGTATTTTGATATTTTGCCCACACATGCACACACATTGAGTGTCAAATTGGTGCTACATTTCACCAGCATGGAAGAAGATATAGGCCTTAAACTACAGTTTAAGAGTTGAATCTCAGAGATGCCAGATCTTTTCTCTGTTTCACTTAACAGCCTGTTATTCGAGTGACTAGCTCCTTACCTCCTACAGACAGCGTGATGAAGTGACCCATGGAAGTTTCTCCATCCGGACAAACCGCTCTGCACTGGAATAGTCTCGTATCGCTCTGGGTCAGATGTTTGAACTCTGTGACAATCTTTCTATGCCTGCCATCTTCACCGTCAGATTCATGTACTGTGGTCAGATACTGGCCCAAGTCGGTGAGTTCTGTACAGTTGTCACTGGAAAAGTATTGACACCAGTATGCATCAAGGTGTACACAGGTCTTTTCATCATAAACAGCAGTGCAAATTAGACTCAGTTTATCTCCCGTTGTCTTGTTGATGCTGGACTTTTGATAGTTAACCTTTAAATAGCCTGTGAAAAAGAGAGAGAGAAAAAATGAATTCCATCTCAGTGTTTAAAAACTTGATAGAAAGGTACTCAATCTATATTCTCTACAAATATCCAAACTACGTTAATTCATTATTAGCGGAAATGCGTACCCAGAGCCACTGGTGGTAAGAGGAGAAGTAAGGGCATCGCTGTTAGCAGTGCTTTATTGCTAATCGGCAAAGACATCCTAACGCAGTTCGACAGTATCAGAGTGCAGTGGTGAAAGGGGCTGTGTGGCTGTACAAGTGTGAGAAAAAAGTGTCACAGGAACTTACATCACAGAGAGGTCGGCCAACATGGGTGTGCAGAGGCTCGACCACCGTTTCTGCTATGTACGTGTTTGACATTGTAGGTTAGGGGAGGCTATGGAAAAGTGTAGAATTTCACAACAGCTCAAATTAGTCTTCACTCTGCATATTTTCCATCCAAATTTGCTGGAAGGAACAATATTATACAGGGGTGAGTAGAAGTCAGAGGGCTGTAAATCCTCTGTGTAAAAAGATCTGAGGGAAAAAAATTACCCAAACAACGGAAGCAGTTGCAGAAACAACACATTGACACATGTGTTGGCACAGAGGGTCCACCACCCGCCACACAGTCTGCACTCCTGCACAGGTCAACTGGAGATATACAAACGCGAAAAAGCATGGGTCATTTGGTGATCTAACCTCAGGATCGTCACTGCTAGTGTTCCCAAACCTGACCACGTGAAATTGCATGTTATGATTTAATTGTTTCCAAATAAATGAGACCTAATAGGCTTTTGTAGAATTTCTATAGAAAGACTTTATAAGGGGTTCCGTGCCCCTTCAGCTACATTTCCAGTCTGTCTATTGTGGGTTCCAAACAACAAAGACAGTGTGAAAAAGTGTGAGAATAAGGTTTGTGTTCTCATTTTACAGAGGATTTCATTTTCAGATTTACAAAATCAGAGTAACATTTCAGTGTAATGAGGAAAACTATCTATAATTACGAGCAGTGCATCACAATGATGTCTCAAGAGAAAACATTTATCATTAAAACGAATGAGAGAGTTTATGTTAGCTAATCGTACTGTATTGAGAAATACACTTTAATGTGGACTAAATGGTAATAGAGCAGCTGGAGAAATGCTTAAGTCAAGTCCAAAAGGAGCGGTTCTGTCCTATTGAACGAGGTATTTCATTTGGATAGCTGGAATAAAGCATAGAATATTTCTGTCAATCAGTTTCACACTTCAAGTGTATGTAGTCAGACTGAGTGACTTCAGAAAGGTTTTTGAAACAAGGTTGATTGTGCAAGCCGCATTATTAAATCGGTAGTCAGGTTTAGTTTAGTTTTTACTGAACTATAACGCTAATATTTGTGTACATTAAGTATTATCTTAACCAGCTTAAAACTGTCGGCTTGGGTGGTAAACTCTAACCAGAGTTTCCATAACTAAAAATAGTCTATGGGCGTGTGAGACTTTCAGTTTTCACATCAAGAACCGTCAAGTTCTGACTTAAGAATTTCTGCGACAGACAACAATGAGGGGCTTCTTTTCAACCAGCACCAAGTGTTGTACTGGGGCATATGTGATACCTACTCCTTCCAAATGTATTAAAATGTATTAAATCTTTAGTTATTGGCACAGCCTCTGAAATGAAACTGGTCTGAATAGATAGGGGTTTGTGTGGGTGTGTTAGAGCAAGTTCCATCCTGTCACAACTGCTTCTTCATCTGTAACACGTGGGTGTGCTCAGCGCGTGGACAGTCAGTTACACTCAACCCTTTCCTTTAGTGAAAATGAGTGGTATGTTGTGAGCCTGAGAGCTGTTTCCAGGTAAGAGTCCTGGGGGCTCCTGGATTATGCACTCTGTGAGTGGCTGGTCGAATTATTCATTTTATAGCATTGTTTCTTTGTTTTATCCCTCAGGGTTAAAGTCTGTTCTCAGTATTCAGATATTCCCTACTTGGGTAAGCTCTTTCATTTAACTAACCCAAACACAGAGCTGTGCGGATTCAGGTGGAGAGCTGCCTCAAATGATAGGGAAAAGATGTCTTGTACAAAACATTGTAAAACCTTTGCAGAAAGCACAAAATGTCCTGTCATTTCCTTTTGTTACCAATATTTCTCTCATATACTACAGCACCGTGATTTACGACGAATTGCTTCTCTCTTACGTCATTTTATTTAGCAAACAGTTAAATAATATTATATTTTGAAACAATTGAGTCCGTTGTATGAACATTTCAAGATTTAAGTGCATCATTATAAATGTGATTGTTTTTATAATAATAATAATAATTTTTTTTTTGGATAAAAAATTATTATATTGGATAAAATTATTGAAAATTTTGTTGAGGTTGTTGAACTGTAGACCCATATTTTGCAACTATATTTAACAGCAGAGGGCGACATAACCAAAGTTACTGCTGTAATTGTGCACTGGCACACAGGGTTACTTCTGGATTTAACGAAAACGAAATTAAATAAAAATGTATTTTCTAATTGTTTTAGTTATAGCTAGTGTTATATAGCTATTTGGTTATAGCTTCTCTATTATGATGGCTGTGTTCATAAATAAAATAAATAAATAAAAAACTTTATATGACTAAGTTGAAGTAACAATAGAATAATTTTAGATAATTACTTACAATTTTAAACCTGAATCAACAATCCCTCTTCCAGTTCCTCCCATAAGAAAATATTTGTGTTTCTGACCAGTTCTATACTGAAGATTTTGTCCAGTTTTTTACACGTCCACACAGCCTAAGTGTATCTCTACATTCAGGCTCACGTATTAAAGGCAGCCCATATATGAGTGACATCACCAAAGCCACAACACATAATTCATTTTATGAAGAATTTTACGTATTATTATTAATTGTATGTAGCTCATTCAAAACGGGTTTGCAACTGATCGTGACATCACTCTTTGGACTAAGGATAAGAGTATTATTTGTTCCCTGAAGTAAGGACTTTGGCCTTTAGCTAAACAAGTTAATCGGGTTTCAGTTGCGCCTTGTGTGCAGAGGCTAACGAACCCGTGATCGATTCTCAGCCAGGGGTATTGTGTTCTGAAATATGTTGATTACACAAGCATGAAAGAAATAGTCTGGATTTTTTTGTATTTGTGCATTTTTTGGATGGTGTGCCCTATTAAATCCCAAAGAAATACTCTCCTTTTAAAGAGAAGTCTGGACAGTAGGACATGTGTGTGCTGTAGAGGATTCCATCTGACATTGGCCACATGTGGGTCAATGGTAAAGAACCACACTTACATCCAGGTTACAGAGTGCGTACAATGTAATTTGCTAGGATGTAAACAGCTAATAAGACTGAAAATGAACCAACTTGCAGCATGACTTAATTGAAAACATTTTGCATTGATTATGACTTGAATGACCATGATCACTCATGGGTACCCCCTTCATTGAAATCTCAGGGACACTAATTTGTCCCAACAAAATATTTTCGATCAATGTTGTAAGAAAGGATAAGATCTCAGGACTACTTTAGGCTGAAATATTTCCTCCTTTTGAATATTGTTTAAAGCATATTTTTAAAAGCCTGCTTTGTCCTAGTAAGATACGTTCACTGGTCAAGGTCGGTGTGTTGGTCAACCAACCCTAAACCATGCGCAATCACACGCTCTGTTTGTTTATTTTTTTGTCTATACTCCTAACTGTGCGCAGCCCCATGGCAAAGATTTATTTCACTTGAACTAGCCTACATAAATTTCGTTGGTTCCCTGGTTCACATTAGCTGGGAAATGCTCGTACGGTGAATTTACATGTTTAAGCTATGTGACGATCTGCTACGTAAGCATCAAAATACAATCACTTAAACTTTAATTATAACTAAATATTATATATAATAACTATTAAAATATATTTTTAAAAATATAAAATAATCAAAATATAAGCCGACAAATATTACACTACAACCCGTGTCAAGGATGAAAACAAATGTCGTGCGGTAACAGGTAGTAAGCGCTGAGGCACATTTATTTGCCGAGATAAGAAACGTCTTGAACTTCAGTCAGTAAATTCAGTCAACTTTTGCTCGGCGAATGCCCCGTCGCTCCTGAAAATACTAAAGCATAGCATTTTGCAGGTACAGTAGTTTTCCAATATACACGTCTTTTGAGGATTAACACCATTATGATTCCGCCGAAGTTCTGGACGATAAAATCGTTATTCCTTTTGGAACTGCAAATTCGTGTAGTTTTAGCACCCCATGCAAATGACATCGCAAAAATAAGATTTAAAAAAATGCTCGGGTTATGTGACTGCATCGATAATTTATAAAGCTATTCAGACATTAAATCCACAGTCAACATTATTTTGTACAGTTTAATACTTTTAAATTTATTAGTTACACAGTAATTGAAACGTGTTGTATTTGGTTGTATTTATTCTATAATCATCAGTGAATTTTGTGAAATTGCGGAAGTGAAAATGGAAGTTGCGATAATCTGAAATGGTATAACAAAAAAATATATAATAATAATAAAAACAAATGTTTTCATGGTTTTCTGTTGTAGTTTCATTTAGTTATTTTTAAATTCATATTTCCACGCGTCTGAGATAACCCGGTGAGTTACTGCCTCTTCATTTGAGTAAAACACGTTGACTCTTGGAAATACTTATTTCACTCTCCATAATATTTATATTTTTCTATACGCCCTGGCAGCCTCGGGTGATATGAGGTAGTGTGTCCTTTCCAACCAAATAAATGGCTTGAAATTAACATATGCACCCTGTATTAAACGAGACTACAGTAGGTATACAGAGCAATGTTAGGAAATAAGGCACAGGCTTTGTGTTAATTATTTACTTACTATGTATATTTATTATTTCCTGTTTTAAAAATCGGACAGATGCAATGAAATGAAGCTGCTTCTATGTTCTATGTGAACCATTTTAATGAACTGTCAGAAAACACATATAACATATAACATCTGCTAGCTCCAAAGACTTCATCAACAATCTGTACGAAGTTATAATTTCTTCTGCATTGTTATACTATTTTCAGTACAAGTGACAGTATTTATTCCAAAGAGATAATTGGTTTGAGAGTTCATTTTTAGACTAATTAAATGCATTAAAAATAACAGGAGTTGCTATCTTGAATTGTTTATCACTGCATTATACCACAGTTTCAATATATCATATCAAGCTAGTAAGGTTTGATTAATTAATCGTTTAGATGGTGTGATTATTCAATTAAAAGAACATAGTAAGTTTTAAAAATATATTAATTATTCCATAGAGTCGAGATAGCAAGCTTGCTGATGTTGTGAGAGGCAAACTGTTACAGAGATGGCACAAGATCTGTATCTACTTTCGACCCAGAAACGGAAAAAAACAAAAACGAATTATTTAGTTAACGACGGTGGCCTTGCCATGGTGTGGTTAAAGAGTGGTAAATCTAATTATCAAAATGACAATACCACATAATACAGTATATATACAGATATAAAGATCCTGTTGCATTGTGCTTTATTATTTAAAAAAAAAAAAAAACATCTCTAAACTTCTGTTCCTCGTCTTGTCGACGGAAAGGAAAGTGAGAACGGCCATGAACCAGAGGAGGCAGATCGTTTGGGCTGGGACGTTGGCCTGCTGTGGCTTATTTGTGCTATTGGACTTCTTCATGTGCGCACAGGTGAGCAGTCTCCATTCACCCGCCTCCCTACAAGGAGAAATGCTACTTTGGATTCATGCCTGATTTTAACTGTGTCGTCTTGGTTTGCCCAAAGAATACCCCCAACATGTCCCCTGAGCGCCCCCACCAGGACAAGCCCCAAAAAGACAGAGCCTCAAAAATCCAAGGGATCGGTGCAGAGGGAGGGGACGTGGTCTTGCAGGTGGTAGCAGCCAAATCTGCCTTGGCGGGACAGGAAGGGGAGATGCAGGACGTTGTGGTGATGCAGAGGCAGGACAAGGCAATCAGGGGCATTAGAAGGAACCCCAATAGCACCAAACAGCCCTTGGAACGTTTTGTGGATACCCTGGAAGAGAACTTTGAGCCAAAGTCTGTGATCCACAAACTATGGAAGGGCAACGTTTCAGCACACCTGCTTAGCCTGCAGCTGCAGATGGCCATGCAGGAGTACATGCACTCAAACAAGCACAGTGTCAAGTACAGGGGCCACCGCAGGTCTAACCTGCGTGGGGCAGAACTGTTGTGCGATATTAAAAGAGGTGTTCGAGTGCGGACACTAAATGGGAAGGAGCCACCCTTCTCCAGGCTGGGCTGGGAGAAACTGGTTCCACAGCAAAATTTTGACAGTCTCCATGGATCCAACTTCAAAACCTGTGCCGTGGTAATCTCTGCAGGGTCCATGCTCAACTCTTCCCTAGGCAAAGAAATAGGTGAGTGACTGATGGATGAAAGTACAGGTTCTATATATTTTTACAGTAGAGGGTTTATAGTAGAAGTTATAGTAGAAGACTCCATGCACAATGCCACAGAATAGTGAAAAGGTCAGTGGAGATGGACTGTGGAGCAGGAGAAGTAAGTGTGAAAATGATAAAACGGTTTACATTGTTTTAAAAAAAGGTTTGTTTGTTTTTTTTAATTCGGTCGCATACATACTGATTGGAAATTCTTTTACCGTCATTGTTTTAAATACAATAGCATTTTTAGACTTAAGTTCGCTACATACATTTAAACTTCATTAATTTGGGCTCTATCTGGAGCTTCACCGTAACCCATGCATGCGTGTATTTGTGGCTCGATGGGAGGTGTATTGGCTTGATACCATAATGTCTTATCGCGAGGACAGCTCAGGTATGGGTTCATCCTCAACACTGGGCTGGATCTGAGTTCACCTGGCAGCCAAACAATCCGTCATTTTGCAGTCAAATTACACAGGAGTGCAGAAAGTACCAAGGTGACAGTTCCTTTATACGGATCCACTCTAATTCTGTCATTTAAGGCACTGCTTGATCTTGCATTAATTTATCGAATGCATGCATTAAATTGGCACAGTTGTGTTGCAGTATAAACAAGCTGTAAACAGATGAATGGACTAGCTAAGGTTTCACTTTAAATATTTTATTCATGCCTGTCTGTTATGAAATTCTCAACCAAATTAACCAAATTTGGTAAATCAAATTAATCCATAAAGTTTCAAAAGTTTGTTTGTTCCTGTTTATTATTCCAAAGCGATGGTTTAATGTGGACAGATAGCGGGAAAGACTGTATGTACAGTGTCTATAGCATGCTCTCTACTAATAGCATTCCTTTTCTAAAGCTGTGACCGCTAACATTTTAAACAATTACAGCTGTTCTTCTGTTCTTGTATGCAAGTGAATCTTGAATAATGTTGTGTTACTTTCAAGGCAAACAATATGTAGATTTAAAAGATAATGACACAATTTATAAATTCCTCGAAGGTGGTCTTTACTGGTCTCGATCCGATAAAGAAAGGACTAGAACTGGGTGACTGACAGCTCTGTGTGATTGACGGCTGCTCTCTCTCTAGATGCTCACGACGCCGTGATCCGCTTCAATGCCGCGCCAACGGAAGGGTTCGAGAAGGACGTTGGGAAGAAGACCACCATCCGCGTAATCAACTCTCAGGTAAGAGAACGACCACCGCACCATTAAACTGGTCTCCATAAGGCCATGTTCAGATGAAAGCAAACTAAAACTTTCCTCTGTCAGGATAATTTCGCGTTACAAATGGTTATTCATAGCCTTCAATTCAAATGCTTTAATTTCTATCCAGGTTAGAATATGTTCTAATTTGTGAACTTATAGTCTCTTTTTCCAATCCGTTATAGATTGTGGCCAACTCCATGAAAATCCTCCATACCAGCCCTCTGTACAAGGATGTGATCCTGGTAGCCTGGGACCCAGCCCCATACACTGTTAACCTAGAAAGGGTGAGCCTCTGCCCTGTCTGCTACACCCAACACTATACACTGTACACCTCTGCTCTGTCTGCTACACCCAACACTGTTCACTGTACACCTCTGCTCTGTCTGTTACACCCAACACTATACACTGTACACCTCTGCTCTGTCTGCTATTCCAACACTATACACTGTACACCTCTGCCCTGTCTGCTACACCCAACACTATACACCTCTGCTCTGTCTGCTACACCCAACACTGTATACCTCTGCTCTGTCTGCTACACCCAACACTATACACCTCTGCTCTGTCTGCTACACCCAACACTATACACCTCTGCTCGGTCTGCTACACCCAACACTGTATACCTCTGCTCTGTCTGCTACACCCAACACTATACACTGTACACCTCTGCTCTGTCTGCTACACCCAACACTGTACACTG
>JAOVYW010016836.1:0-14431 GCA_025775045.1 Hiodon tergisus | reverse complement strand
CCCAACACTATACACTGTACACCTCTGCTCTGTCTGCTACACCCAACACTGTTCACTGTACACCTCTGCTCTGTCTGCTACACCCAACACTGTTCACTGTACATCTCTGCTCTGTCTGCTCCACCTCAACACTGTACACTGTATACCTCTGCTCTGTCTGCTACACTCAACACTGTACACTGTATACCTCTGCTCTGTCTACTATGCACAGGCCTTATTTAAATAGCTCTTAAATTGGGATTCAATCTAATAAAGCGAAAGATTAATTATGTGTCTTTCTAGTCCTATCTTCATTGGAAATGAAAATGTACACACAAACTCAGGGCATACAGTGATTTGTCTTCTACTTTTTAAAATACAATTTATATAGTAATAGTCATCATCATTTTTGCATTAGCTTTCTTTTTGGCATTTTGGTACTGCCAGTATTATTATGTTACTGTTATTATGTTACTTTATCCGAGTACCCCATGTGTAAATGTAACAGTCACAGGTCATTCGATTGAATTTTATTTTTTTATTTTTTTGCTGCGGTTAAT
Source organism: Hiodon tergisus (assembly GCA_025775045.1). Taxonomy (NCBI): domain Eukaryota; kingdom Metazoa; phylum Chordata; class Actinopteri; order Hiodontiformes; family Hiodontidae; genus Hiodon; species Hiodon tergisus. The sequence goes on along the minus strand of JAOVYW010016836.1, from coordinate 13,892 downwards.
GACTGTAGGGGCTGAATTTGCCATATTAATTGCCTCATAAACATGTCACATGTGCGTTTCTCGATGGTTGTCAGATTTCAGGAAATTAAATTGAGAGTCAGTGATTTTGAGCCTTAAGGTTGTCTGTGTCACACATTCAAGGCTCCTAGTTCTGATAACATATTAATGATTGAGACACGAGAAGACATTAGGAGAGGATTATTGGAAAGAAACATGCTATAATACTCTATTACTATTACTATTAATACCTATTAAGTGCGAAATACCTGGGTAATGATCACAACAGTTGACCCTTTAAGGTTAGGCTGTGCAACCCAACAGCTGATAGGGTAATGTTTTGTACATTACAAGAATTTCGTAAAACTTCAAAGCATTTTGGAGTCTGGTGTTGAAAGTATTTAATAAAATTTGCATAAAATCTCCAGAATGTACCCTTTGCAACCCTATTAGTTGGCCTTGTAACTTTTATTCATGGCAGGTGAGAGATAACATGCCTGCAGCATTTCTAAGTTCCCCTCCCCTTTCTCCCCAGTGGTTCCAGTACCCAGACTATGACCTGTTTACCCCCTATGTGAAACACCGCAAGAAAAACCCTACCCAGCCCTTTTACATTCTCCACCCCGAGTTTCTCTGGCAGCTGTGGGACATTATTCAGGGAAACATGCAGGAAAACATTCAGCCTAACCCTCCCTCCTCTGGCTTTATCGGTGAGTATTTCACGGGCACGGGCACGGGCACGGGACGGGCGCGGGCTGTACCTTCCGTTACTTGTGTTCTGTACAGGGGCGATGTTGTCGACCTTGTTTGCTCGCTATATGGGCATTGCCTGAGCTGGGACTCCTTGCTGTGTTTTTCTTATTTCCCCGTTTGAACAGTTTCGATCCCGACGTTATTTGAACTCCGTGAATTGATTTCGATGCAGAGTGACGGTTTGGGTGTAGCATCAGCAGTGAGGAGATTTAGCTGTAGGAGCTGGGACTCATAGCGCGTACAGCTTGCTAGCAGCCCTCTCAGCATGGCATTCGGGCTCAGTATAATGAATGTGGCTTATGGGCAGTCAGAAGTGCAGAGAACAAGCGTAGACCGTGGCCCACACCAGTGGCGAGGACGCAGCAGATTAAAAGATTAAATCTGCCGCATGTTCCTGAGAACACATGGGTGTGGTAACATCTGACTTCTGTCTGCCGAAGATAGGGACCTTCTCCCTCTCTCATCACCAAAACACTGTATAGCAATCAATAGGACAGAAGCCATCATCGCAGACAAACAGGCGTGCTCCACTGTGGTGAAAGAAAACAAAGGGCTCCCTACTAAATCCAGAAACCCAGATACCCTCCAAGATTAGGCGGTTGTCAGCTCCTTCGCTGACATGGGCAGCCTCATTTCAGGGTGGAGCAAGAGAACATTACTTACTAACTAAACGTGGAGACCAAACAAATGAGCCACTTAACTTTATTTTCACCATTTCCATTTTTTTAACGCAGTAAAACTCCATATAAATCTTTTACCTGGGCAACTATACAACATTGCTACTTGTTTCTCGCACCATGACACCTGCAATGCTGTGTGTGATATTATGCTTTAAAAGTCTCCAAAATCACCCAACTGGAAGTGCATTTTATTATACTTGAACATTGGAAATGTGCACTTCACACGTAGGACAAGTCAAAGCTCACGTTGATCAGTGAAAGAAATCAAGCACGAAGTGGTTCTGTTATGACCCAAGAGCTTAGCTGTAGGACTGATACGCTACCATACACGCTTGTACCGAAGATCCAGAGGAACGGAGAACAACTTGGTTAGTGCCGGATGATATTTCTCAGTAAACCGCTGTGATATTTTTGACATTTCAGGAAGCTGGAGAGCACGTAGACAAGCAAGCAGGATCATTCTAATGACGCCTAGGGTGGCATGCTCCTCTGGGTGGGGGGAGTGATGCACTCTGGGTGTTTTATCCCCATGGGGACCTGTGTGGCACAGGCCACCATGTTGCTGTAGATCCTGCGGTTCAGCTGGATCACATTGGTCCTGGATGTCATGGTAGAGTGGCCATTGTCCAGGGTCCTTCTCTTGCAGTGAAAGAGGGTGAGGAAACACCTGTAAAACTTGAGACAGAAACCAAGGACGTTCATTACCCTGTCTGCCAAACAGTTCAGAGTCGGCCATGGGTTTATACAACCAAGCCATCTATGCGTCTTGTGTTTTCTGTTGAACTCAAATTTAATGAAAAGGTTTTTAAAGTACATATGTTGGATGATGAAAATTTGATTGGGGAAAAACACATCTTTCAAACAAACAAGCATAGAAAACTCTTCACATCAAATTAATTATTTTGGGACGATGTCTCTTGCTTTCCATTTTTCACTCCATCTGTGTTGTAGCTTGTATGATGGGCTTCAAAGGAGCATAATAAAAATGATATTCACTTGTTGACTGTCAGGTTGGGACCCTGGCATAAGGCTATATATATGTTAATGCATATACAATTATAGAAATGAATGAAGCTCCCAACTTTGATTTCCAAGAGCTCATTCTGCATCCTGACAGAAGTTAGTGCGAGACGAATCAACGCACATAACTCCTCGCTTTAAGATTTGTGAAAAAGCGTGTGCCTCGGGTGTATTGCAGGGATCATCCTGATGATGGCGCTGTGTACGGAGGTCCACGTGTACGAGTATATCCCGTCGCAGAGGAGCACTGATCTGTGCCACTACTACGATAACTATTATGACGCTGCCTGCACGTATGGCGCCTACCACCCCTTGCTGTACGAGAAGATGCTAATCCAGCGCATAAACACTGGCTCCACCCCTGACCTTGAGAGAAACGGAAAGGTCACGCTGCCTGGATTTAGCACAGTTGCCTGTGAAGCCTCACACCAAGATCACGACCCAGGTGTCTTTCCAGGAGAGAGGCAACATACAAAGGTGCCGACTTCTACGGTTTTTCCATAGCATCTGAGATTCTGAATATCTGCTGCGGATTTATGGTCCAAGGCTTCAAAAATATGTTTTCCATGCTTCTTTCATACAGGTTTCATTAGTTATCCTGTCATTGCAAGTTATCCAAGTTGTTTCTCAGAATATAACAGCTAGCAGGTTAACGTACAGTAACATGAAATTTACTAACAAACAAAACTTAATTTAGACACATTAGCAAAAATGTATGGAAAATGCAAAAAAACTAACAAAGAGTCATTTGAAAATTCAGTTCACCCTGTACTAAATTGAAAACACATTATTAACACAATATTTGATGTTTTACTTTGTGAATTTAATTTATTTTCAAAAATAAACACTCATTTCAAATCTGATGACTGATGACAAAAAGTTGGGACAGTCGACTGTTCACCACTGTGTAACATCACCTTTTCTTTTAATAACGCTTATATAGCGTTTGGGCACTGAAGACACCAGTTGGTTAAGTTTAGCAAGCGGAATTTCCCCTCGTTCATCCATTATGCATTTCTTCAGCTGCGCAACTGTACGGGGCCTTCATTGCCTTATTTTGGGCTTCATAATGCACCACACAAACTCAATCAGAGACAGGTCAGGACTGCAGGCAGGCCATGCTACCACCCGCACGACGTCTGGATGGCAGCACATGTTGCTCCAAAATGTGTACATCTTTTTCTGTATTAATGGTGCCCATGCCATGGGCTCTGACACACCCCCATACCATGACAGGCGCTGGCTTTTGGACCTGACGCTGATAACGGCTTGGATGGTACTTTTCCTCTTTGGCCCGGGGAACACGACGACTGTTTTGTCCAAAAACTATTTGAGATGTTGACTCGCTGGACCACAAAACATTCAGAAGTGGTTTTCGGCCTGGCCCTTTACACACCGAGATTTGACCGGATTCCTTGAATCTTTTAATTATATTGTGCATTGTAGAAGGTGAAATGCCCAAAATCCTACCGATTTGTCTTTGGGGAATGTTGTTCTCAAAGTGTTGGATTATTCGCTGACGCATCTGTTGGCAGACTGGCGCATCTGTTGGCAGACTGGCGCATCTGTTGGCAGACTGGCGCATCTGTTGGCAGACTGGCGACTCTCGACCCATCCTTGTTCTTGAAGGACAAGGCTTTTTTTGGAGGCTCCTTATATACTATGATTACACGATTGCCTCACCTGTTTCACATTACCTTCTTATTTCAACTTGTCACATCGATATTAGTCCTAAATGGCCCCTGTCCCCACTTTTTTGGAACGTGTTGCATGCATCAATTTCAAAATAAGTGTTTACCTTCAAAAAACTATGCAGTCGATTAGGTAAAACATCAAATACCTTGTCTTTATACGTTTTTTGTTTAAATACAAGTCAAAGTACATTTAAAAATCACTCCTCTTTGTCTTTATTAGCATTTTTCATACTTAATCTTCCAGAATCAAAAGGCGCTGGGATGCGTGTGAAAATGGGAGAATGTGCCGCTTACCTTCTTGTTCATGAGGATATAAATTAGAGGGTTGATAACAGTGCTGCACTTCGCCAAAATGGATGGCACCACACTGGCGATGGGCGTGATGAGGCCTTTCTGGCCGAACGTCGCCATCATTGCAACCACGCCATACGGCATCCAGCACAGCAGGTAGCACACCACGGTGGTGATCACCATAAACAGGATGTGGTATTCCCTCCGCCGAGCCGCCGTCTTCCGGATCTTTCCCACCTGTTGGTGCCATAGTGACAGTTTTTATTGTTATTGCTATGCAGGTTATGTTGTTCCTGCATCTCTACAATAAAAAGTAACTTTCCTTGAAAAGTGGTCAAACTTGGAACTTAGGCTGAGGGAGTTTGTGTGGAGCTCTGCACTCCTCTTTATCAGATCACAGCCAATCGGTTGAGTGCTCGCACTCCTCTTTATCAGATCACAGCCAATCGGTTGAGTGCTCGTATGTCTGCATACATCCTACCCATTTCTGCAGAAGGCAGTGTGTAATGATCAGATAAAGCAGGTTTAGTTTTAAATTCAGCGGTTTCATTTTTACTGCCCTTGGCACCTTCCTTTGTCTTCACTTTAGGATGCAAACCTTTACTACACCAACTGCTGAGATATTGTTAGCCCATGACCCATTCATAATAAATACTTCATTTTTATAAGAACAGGCAGCTGGCTTCTATCACAGAGCCGCAAAGTCAGTTTGCACGGTAACGCAAAATTTTATGTTTTTGAATAATGCTAATCGCACTCCGGTCATGTTCAATTTAGATCCATTTATGTCGCCCAATTACACCTACCTAATTCATGTTTACTGTGATGTGTTCATTAGTTAGCCGTCTTGAATATATATTCTGCATTTTAAATAATATAAACGCATTTATCCAAATGGGTTTTACATTAAAGGAGTCGTCAGTATTTCGATGTTGGATTGACTGTATATTGACGTTAAAAAATAAAAAATAAAATAATGCTAGCGAGTGAATGAAGGTGTCTTTGTATTTTAAGGTTATTTTACCCGAGACAATGCACACTTGATTTCCTTTGATACCTGTTGCAACAGTCATTAGTAAACTATCCACGACATGACAAGAATGTCGAGCTGAAAGGCTGATTTTTCAAAATAAATTCTAAAGGCAGTAAGTGGTTGGTTAAGACCAGGTTACCATCTACAAAACGATAAAGGAAAGACTGCTTCTTAAGGACTTAGCAGGCACACAGGTATAATCTCGAATCTCCTTCTAAAATACATAATAATACTATAAACTAACAAAGGATGAGTTGTTAATCGACACATGATCCTTTAAATAAATAAAAAAAGTAAACCGGTCTTATTTAGCTTTTGTCCACAAAATGATAAGTCAAGGATGTTTACACCAGTACATGGCGGGTTATTAAAAGTCGTGTGTCGCGTCACAACTCCTCACCTGCTTGACTGCATACAGTAGCCTGCTGTAGCAGTAAACGATGAGTAAGACGGGCAGGGCCAGGCAGAAAATGAACAGGCAGATGATGTAGGAATGGGACCGCGGCGTGCGGGACGTCCAGGTCACCGAGCAGCTGGTCCCCGCCCCTTCCAGTCCATAGCTACTCCAGCCCAGAAGGGGTGGAACTGTCCAGAACAGGGAATACAGCCAGGACAAACCCACCGCCAGTAGTGGTTTGCGGTAGTCTGGGGCCCGCTTATTGCAGACGGTCAAAGTACTGTAGCGGTCATATGACAGCACAGCCAGCGATATTAAGGAAACGATCCCTGCAAGAGAAGAAAATTACAATATAATATTTTTGTACTTCATTATCCATCAACGGGACATTATTTTGGCCATGTACTGTACATAAGTAGGACATACCGATCATTATCACTGCCAATCAATTCATTAGTCTCAGAGGAAAAGATGCAGTTAATCTTAATCGCTTTATTGGGTTCTGAAGACTACTTGTTTTTCATGTGAATTAGCGCTGAAATCCTGACTCACAACAGTACGTGAAAAGGCTGACGGGAAGGCAGACTGCCAATCAAAGGCTTTAAGAATGAAACTGCTGCCTTTGACCAATGAAATTAGGGGTGGCTGTTTCTGCCAGCAAACAAAACATACTGAGAGCAGCACAGAACATTTCAAGAGTTCCATTTTTCTTTTTTAACTCTGCGCCGGTTACCAATTGGGGAGTCTATTTAATTGTATTTTGCTGGTTAGCCATGTCTTGCATTTCTGTTTGTATAAAATAATGATTCCTCCATTTTAATTTAATCCTGGCTACTGTATTATAAAGTGCGTTTTCAACTGCTGAACTTCTTTATATATGAACTGTGAAGCAGTAGTCTCTGAAGAACTTTCTGATAAAAGTTCAAACATTTTGGATCTTTGATTAGTGAACGCATAAATAATTCACTTGAGGGAGAGGAAAAAAATGTACTCCATAGAGAAGTGTAGGTAATTGACGTTTATTATTATTCATTAAGATCTTGATTTTCTCTTTGTGATAATCTCTGCAGTTCTCAGTAGTATCTCTCTGAATAGATTATATACATAACAGTACTGGCAGTAGGGTGATAAAAGTATTCAAGCAAAGGCCAAATGATCCAGCCCACACACGTTGCAGACATTGTCACCTGTGCTTTTTAATGGTCACAGTGGATAATGCAAATAAAAGCCTTATCACTCCAACTCAAAGAAGCGGAATAATGGACACTTGAATCCATTCTGGATGTGGAAGGAATGGCTCTGCATAAGGCTTTTTTAGTGCCCTAATGAGCATTGAGTTGAAACTACAGTCGCTCAGACTTGCACCTTGCTTCCTAAAAGGAGGACTACAGGAGAGAGTGCAGTTAAACTGTAGTGAAAATAAAGAACGTGAGCTTTGGGCCACTGATCTTGGAGGGATATAAATACGAGATAAATAAGAGGTAAAGGCTGTTTACAAACGGCCGTCTGCCTGCCTTCCCACAATCCTATTCCAAACGCCCCGGTTTATCACCAGTGGATTTAAAAACTGCATTAAGCAGTTAAACAATTAATCAGGACACTCGCCATCTTATCCAAACACGAGACTGACCACTCTTTTTATTGTTAGTTTGGTCCTCACAAATTTAAAATTATAAATAAGGTAGGGTACATTGCTCTTCGCCTGATTAATTTGGGCTGGAACATTATTCAGAGACCATTAAGGCCACCTTAAAGTACACACATAATGTATCCATTTTGGAGGGTGATTCTACTCGACTTCAGCTACAAGATCTGTGAGCCAGTGTAAGCCCTGTTGAATGCTTACTTTCCACACAATCTTTATGGGCTTAGGGGGTCTTAATTGACTCTGCCAGTAACGGGATTGATCTGGGTGGATGCTCGTGATCCTGAAGCACCTGGTTCAGAAACGTCAGACTTAATTCAGTCCTAGGGTCTTACATTTTCTAAAGCACTCTGCACACATCTGCCTCTGTACCAGGTACTTATGATAAAAAGTATTTGGCAACCTTATACATTTAGAATTATTAATAACATTCCGCATAATTTTCAGCAGGTCCATCCTGCATGCCAATAAAGAAATATCAGTAAGAAATTCATCAGGCTCTCTTGTGTAAATACTATAATACATTTTTTTTAGGGGGGGGGGGGGGTTAAAAAAATGTTCTCCTTATTTTGGAATGACCAATTGTGCTAAACCATGAGAGGCTTGTATCATGAGATCAACAGCTGACTTTTGTGATTTATTCATTCTGACACAGGCTTTTTAATCCCGTTTGCAGTGAGCTTCAGAAGGGTTTCAGAATCAGAGTCACTTTTTCCATGTAATCAAGCTACGATAAGTCAGGTTCTTTTCATTGGATGTTGGTGTTCTAAGCTTCAAAGCTGTTTAATCACAAGTACCCATGTTCTTGACAGAAGGTGAGAGTCTTTGATATAATTTATCATTGAGAGAGGGCATGAAGTACGCAATACCTGATAACTTCATCTGTCAACATACAGAGTGTAAAGCAGGCATGCTGATTTTCTACCCTGGATAATTAATAGGAATTTCTTCAGTAAATAGCTGTATGAAAATAAAAATATATATTTTATTACTATTATTGTTATGGTGCGGCAGGAGGCCTAGGTTTGATATTCAGAGTATGTATTAATAGATGTATAGATTCAATAATACATATAATTCATAATGGAGCAATCAGTAAAGTACTGGTGCACGAGCAGAATTTAAATCACTTAGCCACTTGATGTAAACTTGAGCCAGGCACTGACCTTCATAAACTTAAAAGTACATAATGAGTATAATTGCTTATGATGTAGGTCATTCCGGGTAACAGCACAACAGGGCGATAGCAATTTAATATCCTCCGTACATCTTGTAGTCCCTCTCAGGCCCTGGCTGGAGAATTGAACCAGGCTGAAACACTCCGGACTCAGATCCTCATGCCAGGTAAACAAACGGTCCCAGCGCGCGCGCTCTCAATACACTTAGCTACGCTGGATATTTACAAAGAGCCTGAGGATGCACCGGACAAACCGGATTTGAGGTTTCAAACGAAAAGAGCACCTAAAGCTAAGGCGAAACATCTATGTCATACTGAGGACAAGTAATTACAGCCGAAGCTTGTCCACCATGGTTGAATCTTATGTTACAACGTTATAGCTGTAATTGTATTTTCTGCTTACCCTGCAAAAAATAGTCTTAATATTACTCACCCGCCAGAACATTAATGTCGATTTTGATTTGTGCCCTGGAAAGCCGGCATACTGAATGCAGATTAGTTGTTTAAGAAGTGATACATATATATATATATATATATGATTGAAGCGCGAGGAAGACTTAAATTCGCACAGGACAATATACAGATACTCATGAAATGTCCTATCCATTTTGAAACTAAACATGATATATTACATACATTACGTAGATCAAAACAAAAATATGTGGATATAATCTCAGTAACCACACTCACCGAAGCAGGAATTGACAAAGCCGTACCACATACAACCGAGTCTCCCCATAAGCCACTTTCCCCGAATACTGGAAGCGAAACTGAGCGTGGTGCCAAAGACGCAAACCAGCAGGTCGCTGACGCTGATGTTGAGAAGGAGCATATTTACGGGGGTTCTCAGGGTCTTAAACCTGCAGAACAGGATCAGGACGATAAGGTTGTTTAAGAAACCAAATATCATTATGAATCCCAAAAAAACCGACACCACATTGTGCCCCGTCCGGGAAAGCGTCTCCGCCGGTGTGTCGCTCCATTCTTGCTCCTGCAAAGTTGGAGGGTCCACGGAGCTTGAATTGGAGCTGCAATTTGAAGTGTCCAGTTCCGAAAACATCATTGGTTGTATTCCAGTCGTTCATCGATTCCTATGTTTATTTTAGTTTGCATGAATTACAAAGGGCATAAAGCCTACCTAAAGGTTTTCCACACACCTGAAAATACACGACACGTGTATCGATACATTCTGGTGTAATAGTGGACATCCTTATTCAATAATTTCTTTAAATTCCGTTCAGATCCGCAATGCTTCATACAAAACAAATATGATTTTTATCTAACCTACACGATCCAAGCAAAGATTCTGTGGAAGGACATAAAAACACAGATCATTCAGTTGTGTTTGTTTTTGGCTCTTCAAATAAAATATAACTGATATAGGCTTGATATGACCTTCCTACTCTTAGACGAAGTTACATATCGTTTAATATGGAAATTAAAACCTGATGTGGTTCAAAAGTTCGAACAACCTCAAACTATACCGATAGTAATTTCTGTCGGAAATAACATGGGTGTCGTTCTTCGTCTTAAGACGTTCAATAAACTGCTGCACATTTAAGGGCTATAATCGTAAAATGTGTTAAAATATAAATGTATTGCCAAATAAAATTTCTACATTCGAAATTTTACAAGCGCAAAAAATTCTGAAAGTTTCTATAAGTCAAATTTTGAAGTTGATCTTGGACACATTTAAATGAATTAAACAAAACTGTTTTAGCGACTACTTTTAAACGCCAAATATAGAAGGTTAATATACGACTGTAGCACTCAATACTTGAGCAAAGTGAAAAGTCTAACACAATTTTAATTTAAGGTGTCATCGGTTTGCTGACCAGGTTGCTTCAGAGCGGACTTCGGCAACTGTTAATTGGTTACCGGCAAAAAACGCGCTTCGTCTTAGTCCTTTCGCTCCAAGCCAGAGCGAATTCGTCGCTTGTAGTTTCTTTAAAAAGCGGCTGCCACAAAGCTGTATTTAAGGAGACTGGAGCGTAACACCGTTACGTCACGGTATTCTCTAGAATGAACACACATCGACAGAACCCCTGGGGGCACTGCCTGCATGTTTGCATTTTCATATATTGCTTGTAAGAATATTAGAAATGTTCAGCAGCCTGTAGTTTTTTTTATAAAATATTAATTGTAATATTTAATTGCAATCGTAATTCTTGTTTCAGGTTTTGGGTGAATGTTTTGACCTATAAATGGGTTCAATCTTTCTTTATAAAAGAAGGTTTAATCTTGCTTATTCTTGCCTACATTTGAGTGGGGTTTAGTTTTCTTGAAGCGCTTTGTGTTGAAGCCTGTTTTAGTCTGGGACCTAATCAAACCCTCTGCAACCCGCACTTTACATAACTGTGTTTAATAGCCTTTTGTTTTGAGGAGTAAAAGTAGTATGACACTTACAAGATTTATCAGTGTATTTCCTCTGAAGTTTCTCCTTCGCTCCTGATTTTTATAAATGTTTCTCTCTCATTTTACTCTTCTCTGTTTCTCTGCGTATTAGGTGAACCGCAACTTTAAGTTATGTTAGACAAGGAAACTTGAAGCAGATTAATTAAAAAAGCACGCAGAGGCTACTTTAATAATTCCTTCTTTCTGAGATCCAGGATCTCTCTGTGTTCCTTCCTCATCCTCGCTTTCCATTGGATGAAATGGTGTTCCAAAACTGAAATTATAACTTTAAGTTTATCTTGCGATGCAAATATTGAAAATCTATTGGATTTTCAGATGAATTCGAACCCCCGGTCCCTGGGTTTTTAGTCGTCATAGCCGAGGACTGAACTTGGGTTGTCACAACCACTATATAGATAAGTGATTGATTAACCATTAATCATTGATTAACGGATTGAGCTTTGGACCAACATCACAACACACAGTGAGACGGCGTTACAAAGAAATGCTTTGGTTCTAAAATAAACCTAACACTAAACTATAGCAAAAATGGTCCCACAAGCTCAAACAGAGGGTAATTAAATTCTGAAGTAGTTAGGTAAAGAAATCAAACCAAATTGTTTAGAAGCAATCAAAGGCATTCTCCAGCCAGTTCCCACTAGGCTTTTATGCTCTCACAGCCTTTTATGGCCCAGTTGCCTACAGCTGGCTGATGAGTGAAGTGGAGCCAGTGTGTGGAGGCAATCGGAGGGAGACGCTGTCCATGGTGCTGCAGCCCAGGGGCCCTGGGGCACCGTCCGTGGTGCTGCTGCCCAGGGGCCCTGGGGCACTGTCCATGGTGCTGCATCAGATGTGGTAGTACTCTGAATATAGAGTGGGGCCTTTTCTGGGGTTTCTTGTGCCCTCAACCCCCTTAGGGCTCCACAGCTTGATTTCACTTATTGATTTTACTCTTTATTTAAAGGGAATTTTGCATGCATGCTTGAAAAAAAGTACCAGTTGCAGAAATAACTTACAATGTTCACGAGAATGTTGTGTTTCCTTATCTAGGAGGTTTTGTTTATTTTGACTGTCAATGTCTATTCAACCTGAAATCAATGTATATTTCGGCATTGATGAACTGTTGCAAAAACCACATTGAATAGTGGTTGTATTACTGTTGATCAACATTGCAACTTGAGGTAATCTAGGTAGCTAATCAGCTCTGACTATCATGTGACAAACATGACAAGCTAACTTTGACGTAAATGGGCACTTTTCGTTTACTATTAGCCAGTAATTGTGAACTTCGCAAGTGTGACCTAGAACAAACATTTTTGCAATAACTAGTGGATAGCAGAATGAACAGACAATAACAACCTTGGACAAAAGAGCATCTAAATTCTTAAGACACAGGGTGGCTGTGGACCTGGCAAAGGTGGATGTGATATCCAAGGTGACAAAGTCAGATCTCATGCAGGAAGTCAGGAGCACGACCTCGTTGTGAAGGATCGAGAGATTCCACTAACTCCCAGCTCGTCCTCCATCGGCAAGCTGCTCTTCGCTCTCAACGCAGGCCAGAAGAGGGGAAAGGCGACCCCCGGGAAGCAAACCAGCACATTCAGAAAGCTGAAAGCCACTGACTGGAGACAAGAGTTGGATTCCTCCTTTGGTAGCCTGAAGGAGAAGTTATTGCACTGTGCTTATTTGGCTCACCTTGATTTCTCGAGACCACTGAATTTTCTTTACGTGATTTTTATTTTTTGTTATTTGATTAGTTTTATTTGTTGGAAAAACAATCATTTCAGTTATGGGGTTTTGCGACTATTGTGACGGGCAATTATGATGTCCAGGTTTCTATTTGCTAGTGACAGTAGTGTAAAATGGTCCTCTAACCATTATGAGTGTTTAAACGAATTTAAAAATGTAATAATGGTGTTGTGTTAATGACATACTGAACATCACTTCATTCATGTTGACCTATGGCATGTAACTCATTCAACGTAAATTGTTGCTCCTTGTTTAAAAAGATTTGGTCCCCTAACTGGAGATGATTAAAGTAGTGTCCGTCTCCCTAAACGGACTCTACAGTTTCCCTTTTGATGCAATTCCTGATAGGTGTTTATCCAGTAATTGTGTTAATTTGCCATTGTGCAAATTTGCGCAAGAGCCTTAATTACTTGTGCAAGCCTGTATTTATTGACAATCCTAAATTATATGAATTTTGAATAGTGTTATTCAGTGGTTTTTCATATTGCAGACAAATTGTGCCATCTAAATGTTAATTAGACTTTAAAGCCATGACCAAGACGGTCATATTTCTTGTTGAAAAATCATGTAACCAATCCAGATCCCATTCCAGACCTCTTGCTTTTTTCACATATCTTACACTGCCGTAACCGGGAATCAAACTCAGGTTATTACAACCTCTTTATATACAGGCGAAAGGACAAGCTTGTTGAGATAAAGCCCAATTGGGAGAAATTAGTTCCAGGAAACAATTCCAATTCTAGGGCATAATGTGACACTCCAGCATGCACATTCACAGCAAGCCCTGCTACATGAAAATCAAGACAAGCGAAAGGCCGTTTCACGATTTTTGGTTTTGTAGGCACTATAAAAGAGCTTTATAAATAGTTATTTCTGTTGTTGTTATTTATTATTATCGTTTCTGTAGGTGTGAAAAGGGGCATCTCTTCCGTTTCACCGTCTCGAGTTCCCCCACAAACCTGAACAGTCACTCACACACGCATACTTCACCAGCTTGTGTTTCCCCCGTGAACCTGAACACAGTCACTCACACACGCATACTTCACCAGCTTGTGTTTCCCC